>JAOXYM010000014.1:20870182-20893926 GCA_028567055.1 Leptatherina wallacei
CATCCATCCATCCATCCATCCATCCATCCATCCATCCATCCATCCATCCATCCATCCATCTTCTGCCACTTATCCGGGGTCAGGCCGCAAGGGCAGCAGCCTAAGCAGGGAAGCTCAGATTTCCCGCTCCCCAGCCACATCAGCCAGCTCATCCGGCAGGATCCCGGGGCACTCCCAGGCCAGCCGAGAGATGTAATCCATCCAGTGTGTCCTGGGTCTACCCTGGGGTCTCCTCCTAGAGGATGTGCCTGAAATACCTCACCAGGGAGGCGTCCAGGAGGCATCCTAACCAGATGCCCGAGCCACCTCATCTGGCTCCCCTCGATGCGGAGGAGCAGCGGTTCTACTCTGAGCCCCTCCCAGATGACTGAAATTCTCACCCTATCTCTAAGGGAGAGTCCGGCCACCCTGCGGAGGAAACTCATTTTGGCCGCTTGTATTCTCGATCTTGTTCTTGTGGTCACTACCCAGAGCTTGTGACCATAGGTGAGGGTAGGAGCATAGATTGACCGGTAAATCCAGAGCTTCGCCTTTTGGCTCAGCTCCTGTTTCACCATGACAGACTGATGCAGAGTCCACATCACTGCAGACGCCGCACCAATCCGCCTATCAATCTCTCGCTCCATCCTTCCCTCAAGACCCCGAGACACATGAACTCCTCCACTTGGGGCAGGATCTCACTTTGCGGAGGGAACACTCCACCTTTTACTCTCAGGGACATAAAGCGCCCGACAACATAGCTCCTGGGAACTTCAGGACATGTAAACCCCTCCACCACGGGTGACGGCTCAGGGATGGGTACTCCTATACTCTTGATGTGCCTTAATTTTGTTTACAAGACTTTGGTCAATTTTGGTTGTTTTAGTCGCTCTTTATTGATAAAAACAGATCTAAACTTATTTATTCAAGTATTTATTGAGTATTTGAACTCTTTGCCTCTAACGGAGGATGTACATCAGAGCAGAGAAAAAAGTGACAGGCGGGAAAAGTGCAACTCCTGCCAGGAATTTTCCACGTCTCACAGCTCGTAGCAACCAACTGTTCACATTTAAGATAAATTGGGCTGCATTAGAGCTACATGCACTTCTCTCTTTGCTGCTCCAATATGAGAGGATTAAAACCCAATTATTGTGCCGTCAAAAGGATAAGTGAGCCACCAACAGAATGATCATTCTTATCAAATGAATACTGAACAATCAATAGAGAATAGAAAAGAATTGTTAATCTCAATGCTTGTTACTATTTGATTCAAGGAAGATTACAGAAGCCATCGGCCTCTGTGTGATCAGTCAAACCAAATAAAACCATATAATGAATATTTCACACACTGACAATTTCCAGGTGTCTGGTTTCCAGATTTGTTCTGCTGAGCATTCTGGACAGTGCAAAGCCATACAATTAAGACTATTCTTTTAAAATGGAATTATTCCACCTTTTATCTCCATATTGTTAATTTTAAACAGCTTACAGATGCCTAAAAAGCCAAAATTACTCTTCTTATCCCATTTGTTCTTTATGACTAAAAACAATGTTCCTATTTAAACCCTGAAGACGCTCTCGTGTGCTGATTTTATGTTTTTTTAAATCCCAGGACAGTAATCCATAAACAAACCTATGCAGTACATGTTTAAAGTGAGGATTAGTTCGAGCCCACTGCACTGTTTTAAGGGGTGTATTTGTGTGGGTGAGTGATAGAGCAAGTCCGACACAATGACACACTGCAGCAGGTGACACACTGCAGCAGGACAAAAAATAAATAAATAAATAAAATAAAAAGAAAAGCCATCATAATGAAAACACCCACATGGGCCTTATACATCTCACCTCTCCATCAGCCAGCTGCCTGGCTGCTGATCCAAGCCAATTTGTCTTCTGGAAACGCTCAAAAGGAAGTGCTGCTCTGTTATTTTGGAAAAGAACCCAACCGCTTCTTTGCTTCCCTGCTGCCTGGACAGACTCATCTGAGATAATACACTTCTGTGGGCAGGGCTATGCAAAAAGGCAGACCAGGTCAACCTTGGATTAATGATATCTCCTGCTAGCTCTGGGAAGCCTCACCTTCCCAGTGCAATCAAAGTCCCTTGCCACAGCAAAGGCACATTAACTTATCTGGCAAGTAATTTGCATTACCCGCATATCACCCCTATATCTTCCATTTCCCTCTCCGGCCGTCTCCGGCTGACGTTTGAAGCTGTTAAATTGACATTATTCGGTTAAAAATTCACACCTGTTGAAGCTGGGGCACAATAGAGCTTTTCTCTGATCTTGATCAATACCTTAGGTCTCTACATATTGGTCTAGAGACCCATGGTCTCTAGACCTTAGACCTGTTTTAACTGATGTTCATGTCAGTTTGAAAAGGAAATTCTTCCAGTGTCACACCATAACTGAATTAATCACATTATAAGACTAAATTATGTTGTACTCCATCACAACTTTCAATGGACACTATTCAATGACTGTATATAAGCAGAATCTAACTGGCTAAACTCGTAAACAAGATGCGCAGTTAAGTAATAATGTGCAACAAATTTCAGGGCACTTAAGTCAAAGTAGCTCATTAGGAGTTACATCAGCCTGCCATTCAGGGCCCAAATATGCACACAGTCTTGGTACAGTTCTCTAATGACACAAATGAGGCCAGGAACGTGGGGCCCTGTGACACAAACACAACATTAAGCCCATTATAACCCAATTTCCAAGGCACAACGGTTAAGGGTGCAGAGATAATAGAGTGAATTGGTGACAAATATGAGTGCAGAGGCCAGTTCTATTTTCATCCAGGACTGCCTGTTGGAGGGATGAAAATTTGGCTTGGGAATCTAAAACTCATTCTGTCCTGGCAGCGAGGTTGAAAAATCACCTTTGGCAGTCACCTTGCTTCAGTGATACCCGTTGAGTTTTTGTTTGGTCAAATCACTGTCAAACAAAGACAAGCTGAGGGGATGAATGAGGGAAAAAAAGAAGAGAAATTGATACAGAGGGAAGGACAGATAGTCTATGGCTGCTGCCACTGGAGTGTAAGCCCTCATCAATGCTTCCTGTAAAGTGATAATTGTGATTATGTGTGTCATTTTCTTGGCCTGGACATTTTGAAGAACATATCAACAAAAAGTATGTGGGTGGATGAGGTTTGCTCTTGCAAGATATTTCTAATAAGAGCGCTCCAGCTTAGATGGAAAAACTAAGTGGGGAGTCCATAAATATGCATAGCAGGTAACGTGTGGTTTGCAGTATAGCACTTTTAAAATTTATTTCAAAATGTCAAACAACTTTTATCTCGGTAATTTTTAGACTGAACATAACAAAGGCATTTTATTGATCGAGTAAAACAATGAATCCCTTAGAAAAGCAAAAAGGTCAACAAGGCAGAAAAATACAGTCAGGATTAGAGGACACTGAAATGAAAACATTTAATGCTTATTTTCTTTCAAAAGGATGCCTGCAAACAAAATATAATGAAACATCAGATGAAATATAACGTGTAACTTGTTGTTTCTAACAAAAACAAATATTAATCTCCACTGTTCTCCACTGATTTTTAATTGTTTAAGTTTTAACCCTCATATCACATTACTGTATGCATGGTTTAGTCTCTCTGTCTTTATTATGTTTACTAAACCTCATCATTGACTTGGCAAGAAGCCGACTCTCAAGAGGCAGTGGACACCATATCAGCTTTATAAGAAAGAATAAACACTGGGCTTGCAGTACACAAATAAAAAGAGAATATTTTGCATACCTGATTAAATAAACAACATAGTCAGTGTGTAACAGTTGCATAAGCATCATAGCTCTAGCAGGAGAAAAACATATCAGATTTAAAACTCACTTCTTGAGCTTGGAAGTGGTAAATACTAATTTATGTATTGAATAAATTATAATGTATGAGTATTTATCCCTACACACAATTCATCATGTCTGCCCTTTATGGATGAAAATGATCGGTCATGGTTCAGTGATGAATACAGCCGTGTGCAAGAGTTTCCTTTAACTAAGATTTTTTGCTTTTAAAAAAAAAGGCAAAATGATGCAAGCAGTTGCAAGATCAGTTCCAATGAAAATCAAGATTTAAAAGTAGTTAAATCTTGTCTAGGATGTTAGAAAATTGATAGGCAAAGCCCCACTGAATTGAAAGTGTTTGGCTATTGTAGTAATATGATCTTGCAACATCAAGGACAAGAAGAAATAGGACATGTATACACTACCAGTCAAAAGTTTGGACACTCATTAGATCTAATGGGTAAGTGTGTCCAAACTTTTGACTGGAACTGCACATGGAAATCACATTGATTAATTTTTCATGCAAGTGCTTGAGTGATAATAAATGTAATGTTATGATAATGATTTCTGCTAACTGATCACCATAAAATCTGCGCGACTGGAACAAATCCCTGCAGTGTTTCATATATGCAGGAGCTTTAAGTGTTGCAAATGACTGATATTACTGATAACTGTTACATTTAAAAAAAATGTAATTTCAATATTATGGATACGAGAGGTAAGTGATGATATCATGGTGACTAATTTACAGGAAGTTATTTTTTAGTCAACACTCCGACAAAATATGAGGCACCCTAGTGCCATTTACTGTGGTTGTTTGGCACAACCAGGGGAATAAGAGTAAAACCAGGAAACAGCTACCGAGGTGTCTAGCTGCAGTTTGGTCCTTTTCCATGAATCACCTTCTTTCACGGTTTTATTTCAGCCAGAAAGTTCCAGAGGAGAAATTACAACCCTAAAAAGGTACCTTGTAAAGTTGTTGTGCTTTTGAGATGGTCTTGAACTTTTTGGTTGTGGCTTGTAGCACTGAACGCTTCTGATTGGTTGTGTATTCCCAGCATTTTCCTTCCACCTTCGTGTCTCAGCCGTCTCATTTTTAGGATCCACAATAACTAAAGATAATTGTTAACTTTAAGTTGTAACACAGGAATAGTAACAACTATTTGTAAAGATGACATTCAAAGTTAACAACTATTTCAGATAAATACGAAATGAAAGACGGGACAGAACTCACATTGTTGCAACAAAGGTAAATCACAGCAATAATGTCTGATTGTTTCACAGCAGTTATACTTGAAGGAAAAATTGAGAACTTAAAATCATATAGAAACGTGTATCGATCTTTTTTTTTTATTATTCCAGCTGCATCTTTTCTTGTTGCTGATATGACCTGTGAGACAATGCCATTTCTGTGGTGGTCAACACAGGAAGCAGTTGTCATAATTAAATGTTAAGCTTAGAGTTTTTTTTTCTAAGCTGTAACTCTCAACATCCAAAACCCGTTAGAAATGTGTTACAGGGACAGATTGAGTTGATACAGCTGAAGTGGACTTCCTGGTTTTACTGTAGGCTCAGCACAGAAGGCAGATTCTTCAGCAAGCACAGATGGGTGGATTCATACTCTTGAGGAAACTTAATTTGCCAAATCAACCATGAACCTCGGTGGAAAGAAACAGATCCAGAGAAAAAATATTATTTTAGCTATTATAATTTCGTCAAAATAATCTTTTTGCTAGCCACTACCATAGGTTTTTTTTACTATAACTGTGTAAAATAGAAGAGAAGGCAGGGAGACACGCATGCCCGTTACCTCAACAGTGTGGAAGTTTTATGGATCCTCTAAAATAGTTAATTGGTGAACCAGTTTAATACTGTTAATAGTATTGAAGATTGGATTTTATGGTGTCTTACACTGTTGTGGAGTTACTAACTCTACCATTTTCCATACTCTTTTTGTGAGTTAATAATGTGCTAAACAAGCGGGCAAAACATTTAATAAAAATTAAACATAAAATCACTTGATAGGAATCAAGATAACGTTGTTATCCTGAATTCCTCTGGCCATGATCATCATGTACTGAAAATCTGATATCAAGACACGCCTTGCTAGTGCGATGGTTCACACTAGACTCTCTGCTTGTCCTTGAGGTTGGAAATGCAGATGTCCATCATCAGCTTTGGTAAGAACAGACAAAAAAGGAGGTGATTTAATCCTAAAGCATGAGTAAACCTGTGCATCAAAAGACATAATGCACCACCAAACTTTTTCATCTGCAGAGGAAATTACTGTAGTTCCTCTTTGCTCATTTTTCAAACTCTAGTCCAGTTTTCACACATGTAGAATGTGCACTTTCTCTTTATCTGTTTACAGCAATACCATGTAGACAAGCAGTTGTCTATGCAGGAATCGACACATCTCTGTAACAGCTGTTAATAATGTACACACAGATTTTCAATAATGTGTTATGTGTTATTATGTTTTTTCTGTATATGCTAATCTAATTCTGAGAACCCAACAACCTCCGTTCAGCTCAAGTCTTGTAAACTCTTTGCGATCTCTGGTGTTCTCGATCTTTGGACCCTACATCAAGAACCATTTTGATAAAAGATCTATGATGAGGGGAAATAAGCCAGTAACACTGTGGAACTGCTGAATAAGCAAGTCACGGAAACAGCCAGTTTCATGTACTTAAAACCTTAAAGAGGCAATCCCCAAAACTACTAAGGCAGGATCATCAGAGTTGACAATCAAGAATAAGCTTCATCTAAGATTGAAAACACATAATAAGCTTTTTGCTGACAAAGTCAACTTGAAAAGCCAAAGTGGTTTGAAAAAGATTGAGGGTGAGAGGTTGAGGCACTCCATTGAGAGGAGAGACTGATTCATATGCATTGTAGAGGAGGCAAAACTGAAGAGCTGCATCTTCATCATTGAGCATGTAGAATAACATATTTGTGCTTTTTTGATGAAAAGAGATTAGATTTTACAGAGCTTTAACAACTATTTTCAAGAGGAGTTAACCATGGAGTGTTGTCATAAGGAATAAGGCTGCGACTCTTACTACCTATTGCCAAACCAAAACTGTCAGCAGCTGCTTGAGCTTATTTTAAACCCAAGTTCCCCTGGAATAAATAGCTTGGTTTTCCATTTTATTACATCACTGGTCGTAGCAAAGTAGCATAGCATAGGAAAGGTGAACGTTTACGTCCTGTTTACGTGTTATACTGGAATTTTTTATCTGGAATCTTGACACAGTGACAAGTACCCGTGTTACATGATCAATGTCACTTTTCAGGTGTCTCAGTGGGCAATGTGACAGAGTTACCAGCACAACCATGAAACTGAGGCAACGGAAAATAATTCACACATTCATTTAGTTTTATTTACACTTGTACTGTTGGCATGTCAAGATACCACTGATGGGTCAGTCGAAAGAGAAGAAGTTGCAAAAGATGAAATTCAGCGGCTCAGTGCATTAATTGAACTCATTGTGACCAAAGGATTCATTTTAGAAAAGCTTTCAAAAACCAGAGGACATTCTGGAAAAGTTGATGCTGTCTATCAATAACTTTTTTTCACCTCTACACGAATTAAAAACCATTTGAGAGGCTAAACCTTCCTTGATTGTAAATCATAATCTCTTCTTTGATGCACCCTTTTTTTAAGCAAATCTTTCATATCTTGAAAATGCTGCATTGGGCTAGAAAGGTTAAGAAATGCATGTCATGAGCGTACAAAAGGGATATGTCCCTACTAATATCCAGCAAGTCCTGAGTTGTCTCGGTCATTTTCCTTCACACATAGCAACTGTTCCAATTGCCTCCGCTCTTACTTTTCTTGCTAATGTGATTGGCTGTCCCTGTTGTCACTCACTCAGTTCAAAGAGCGAGTGCTAACAAGTTTCAGAGAGTGGTGCTAACAGTGGCTGTGTCTGCAGTCAGACAGGAGCAGAAAAAAGAAAGATGGACATCAGGAGTTATTTTAGAGTGAGTCAACATAAAAGTTTAAGTCACAAAGAAATTATTATCCAACTGTTATTGTGTCATTAATAATGGTGATAATAAAAGTCACCACTCAACCAAAAACTTGTTTCCTTCGCATGCATCAATGTGCTATTTTGTCAGGTGAAAGAATCAAAGCTGCCAAGTAGTTCAGAGGGAGGAGGAGACGCTGAGCCGGATGGAAAGGAAGGAAGAGAAACAGGTGGAGCGGCTGAAACAGATGAGCTTTAGAACTCAGAGTTGTGACTTGGTCTACATTATTAATTAAAATGTTATCAAAGTCATAATATGACAAGCTAAATTGTTTGCATGACTATCACATAATATTGTAAAGACTTGTTAGGTACAGATCCTTGAAAAAAAAAATCCCCATGGTAAAGAATCCTTTTAAAAATTCCTGGATCCAGGCAGTGATCCAGAACATTCCCGAAATTGAATCACTTGTTCCTTATTCCATTTTCGAGATTTCCTAAAAATTGAATCCAAATCCGTCCATAACTTTTTGAGTTATATTGCTAACAGACAGAAAAAACCAACACCACTGCAAACATAACTTCTGCCTTGGTGGAAGTAATAATGAGAGTAATGATGATGTGAAAATGAACATTTCCTCTAACATAACAAATTCTATGCAATTTCATTTGGTCAAAGTGAGTGGATAAAGATCTTCTTTTTCAAAATTATTACAGCCAAATGATTGATGTACTTTGTAACAATGGTTTATCACTGTGTTTCTATCTGTTAATGTACATATTTTCCTCCACGGTTTCATTAGATCAATTGAATTAGTGGATTTCTTGTACTGTGTGATTAAAGTACTTTTCAGTTGATGAAAGTATTTTGCACCATCAAAGGACCGTCAAGGACAATGCTGATGTGAAACAAACATGCCAACAGAAGGCCTCAACTCAAAAAATTACAAGTTAAATTATAAGTTTGAACATAGTATATGTTATATGTTATAAGAAGTATAAACATCCTGTATTCAGCTTGCCAAAAAATGAAACAAAATAAAAATCTTGTTGTTAATCTCTGAATAGAATATTTTGCATTGTAAACATGTCCAGATATCCTATCCACCCAATTACATGATACTCCATTTATAAGTGCAACAAAACTTTTGCCTTCCAGGGGACTCTGTCAACCACTTTTATGTCCTTATCAATGTCAAAATCAAACCTACACCCTTGCATACAGTATGCTGTTCAAGGTCCGAATGGGTTAATCAGGGACACAAGAAGAGGCGGAGTGAAAACTTAAGGATCGCTTCAATGTAGCGCTCAATATTGGAGAGAACTGAACAATGTTTTCTTTGTCTGCCATACAATTTGCAAAATTAAAAAATAAAGATTTTTCTTAGGATTGCTTAGATAGGTTTATTTAAAAACATGTAATTTGCTGTGAATGGCCCGGGGTTTAAATTGCACAGGGGTGTAGTTGATACAAATATACTGCCTTTGTACCTTCATTTCAATGCTCTAGAAAAGATTTCTAGAGAAGGACTAAACACTGGAGAAGAAACCTGCCTGTGCCCTACTGAGAAACTGTCATTATTGTTGCCAGGAGTTATCAATTTAACTGAGGGGTAGATTTGAACAGTTGTTACACCCCAATATGTACAAATACACTCGCAGCATAAATGAAAACCAAACTTCAAAGAAGGAACTGGGCAACAGAAATCAATCCATCACACCTAACATAAAACAACTGATTGCACACCAGATCTCCAAAGGTATTGAACTCTGGCAAGAAATAACTCCCACTTTTTAAAAGTTTCTTTATTTAACCAGTAAATTCCACATTAACAAAACAATCTGGACATGCAGTTTTATTCAAAGATATCGAAACATTTATTGAAGGTACATAGCTAACAATGACAGCCTGTTTATAACATAATTTGAAACCTTAGCTCTATAGCATATGCTTTATGGAAGGTTATGTGTAGTGAATATATTGATGAGTAGGTTCTCAGATGACTGAGATAAATGGATTCTGTCCATTTATCTCATTCATCCATTCTGGATCTGAATTCAGATGACAGATTCAGATTCTGTCCCAAGCTATATGTTGATCTTTACAGGGGAAACTGCCCTGTAAACCTCTACTAGGTAGCTCTACCCACTCTAACATTGGTTTGGGAATTGGTAAACAGTCCCAGGAAACACCAAATACTCTAAGTGCTGATCTTAACCGCATGTAGATAGAATATGACAAAATTTGAAGACAAACATAGACCTGTATCTCTGTATTAATCTCCAGTTTTAGAAAAATATTCTGAGTGGAATACAAACAGCAGACTTTATTACTGTGCTAAATTCCTAAATTTTACATCTGCAGCTAAAACTGTAAATGATGTGATACTTCAGCTTGACTTCTTAGAGAGAACGCCGTAGCAGGTAAAACTGGACAAATGGTGTCCTCATTGAGTGGCTATTTCATTACAACACATGTACATGTGCGTAATTGTGTGGGCATGTGCATGCTGAATCGTTGGTATGAAGCAGAATCAGTCATTCTTAGCAGAGAACCATTTAGAGCTAATGGCTCGTACACCCACTCAGGGTTCACTTAAAAGCTTCTGAAAAATGTGGGAAAGGCCCCACATTTGTACGAGAGTTGCAGTTTATACAACCTTAGCCTCTTCAATTCCACAAACCACAGAGTACATTTTTACAGGCATATTCAATACATGTTAATAAGCTGCATGACCCCTCCAAGATTGCCTCTCCTGCAGCCTGAGCGGGACATGTTTGGAAAAGACTTCCGTCAAAGGTTGCCTGCTGATAGCGAGGAATTGCCAATTAACGTTGGTGTCAAAGTGTCCATCTAGGCTGATTTCCACTGCGTAACCAAGCAATATAAAGCACTTATTACAGAAGAGGCAGAGAAAGAGGAGCAGGACAGAGGGAAGAGGAAAGTTGAGAGGGACAGATCAGGTACAATTACTCTAAATGCCTTTTCACTGTGTCAAAGGCATTGCTGCATAATTCAGTCAGCCTAGGTGGCAAATGCTAAAACAGCCAAAAATGGGGCAGCCAGAGTATATTGCCTCAATAATAACCACTCATAAAGGCAGATACACTTATCTTGAGTCTGTATAAACAGCAGGGAGCACTCAAGAGCTCATCCTGCAACAGACAAATGAAAATGACTGCAATTTTCAAGTGGGTGGAAAGCAGCATCACTACTGAAGCAGCTTCAGACAGTCATCATGAAGTCTATGTACTGCCATGGTTTCTTTCTTTAAAAAAACAACAAACAAACAAATTGAAAACGTTTAGCTGAACTGCTCAGCAGGTGAATAGACCTGCAATGTTTCAGTATCTAACTCTTTTTCAAGGTGACGCTGCCGTTTCACTGAATACATAAAACTCAGAAGATCTTGAAGACGAGCTGTTCTAAAAATTCTGCTTCAGATTGACAGAACGTACAAAACACTGTCTCAGTCAACATCTGTAGTTTTCTTCTTTGAGGCAGATGTGCCAAGCCATGAAGAAAAAAACCAGAGTAAAAGAAAGTAAAGCAGCATCTGTTCAGTCTCGCCTGTTCATCTCCTCTTGGCTGAGTTGTCTGTAAATCAGGGACAGAGGGTTCGACTCTGCACGCCTGTCACCAGGCATCAGCCTGTAAGTCCAGATTTAACGCTAGAGAAAAGAAGATTCATTTTACTCACTTTATTGTGAGTCAATACTGTGAGCTATGGCAATTTTATTGGATTGCCATGGTAACTGCTGGGAAAAAGTGGCTTCTCTGTCTTTGTGTGCGTCTTTCCTTGTTGAAGAGGCTGTACTGAACGCCTCTACAGGTCTACCACAGGTCAAAAATGCTGTATTACAATGTTCACAGAGCTAACTCTTTTAGAAAATGATCCGTGAAGAACTTAACATACATTTTACATGAGCTCAGTGTGCTCTACAGTGGGTGTAGGTTTACTTATTTACACCAATAAATTGTTGCCAGATGGATGTAGTTGTTTAATACACCTGTTTGTTTCTTCATTTAATACCTTTTATTCAAAACTTTCCATTTTTGCTTCATGAGTCCAAGGGATGGAGGTCAGGTGTGTTAGGAGCTTTTTACTTACTTTGAACCTATAATATTCAATGTTTTATCATTCAGACCATCCAAGAAAACCCAAGTTATCAGCAGTGATTTGCAGACTGGAGTTTTAATAATTTCATATCCATAATAGAGCTGACAGCTCCATCTGCGTAGAGTAGAGGGGGGTCGGAGTTACTTGCGGCATAAACACAGAGAACAATAAGTGAGCATCTGGAGTCGCCAAAGCTAAACGCCCCAACCTACCTCCTCCCTCATTCTTCCTCCTCCCTCACCACCTGTAAGATGACCAGAGCACCAGGAGAATAGGATTAACCGACTAAAAGATGTAGCATCCAGACGACACTCCCATCCAGACTAATTGAGATATGCAAGATGCTGATTATGCAAGCTGGTGGCACGCTGTCTGAATGCAGGAAATTACACATCACCTTTCAGTTATTAACCATGAAGGCTATATTCTATATGTTCACCGATGCTGTGGCCTGCAGCAAGACATCAGCTAATTATAGAATTACAGTCACCTCAGGCGGTGAGTCATTAAACCTCAGCAGATGTGCTGACAGATGACATGTATAAGAATAGTTCAAACAAGTTAAATGAGGCAGAAAGCATGCAAGAGCTCTTTACCAAAGGCCTTTGGATGGATATAGAGCAGCTTTTACCTGTTGCAGTTTGAACAAAAAAACGAAAGAGTTGTCTTTTTTGTTGTCCTGTGCAATCCCTGCCAACAGCAAGTGGGAGTAAAGACACATAGCTTGCAGTCAACAAGTGCAACTCATGCATGCTGTGGCAAGCTGTTGGGTACTTTTCCTTTGTCACTACATAGCAGGTTTCCAATCAAAGCAAACTGTTTCCCAAAATGTCAGTCCACAAGACATATTAATAAAACCAGCATAGAAGTCATCCATTCTGATGGCTGGCATGGCAACATAGAGGTCGCTAGAGTATATGGACTATTTTTGATCATAGCTAGGATCAAATCGGGTCATTCTAATGTGTGGCTCTAAATGTGTTGTAGCATTCCCGGATTCTCAAAAGCAGAGCACCCTAGCTGGCTTCATTTGAATACACTGAAACATGCACAGCAACCAGAATCACACTTAAACATCAGGTCACATGGTATTTTCCCTCTGAATCAACATTCGGGTTTATCTGTCGTCACTCTGCAAGACAAAAAAGTCTATTTAATCTGCACAAAAATACAGCCTGCTGCCGCTATCTGACCACTCCGTGTGTACTGTGAAACAGAAACATCTGAGTTCACGCCTGGAGACATTTCATTTCAGAAGACAGGAGACTTTGACAACTGTTCCAATGTGCTCTGAAGCTTGCATTTCTTAGTTTATTTTCAGACCACATGGGGAAAGAGGGGCAACAGGTTTCATCATCTCATGAAATATTCATTGTGCTTGACCACATTACAGCTAGAAACTCAAAGATTCAAACTGTTGTCAGTATCTAAAGGCTTTCTGGAATTTTCTGCACTATTTTGCATTAATCCTCTTTACAAAAACAACCACATGCATTAACACTGATCTCATGAGATGAGATAGTTATGGTCATAATACACACATGCCATATGGGGCTGAGACCCTCATGGCTTGCTTTACTGCTATTTTCTCCTCTTCTTTGCTTCCTGTTTCTCCCTTTCTGCTAATGCATGTGTGAGTGGGAGTGGCAGTCCTCATCCCCCCCTGACAACATCACCCTGCTGACCTTTCTCCCATTATCCCATCAGCACAGAAGTGCTTATTCTCTATTTTAAGGCAATTGGGAGCTCCTAATTCTCTCTGACTGGGAAAAAGCCAAAGAAAACATTTGCAGTAGTTGCTTCTCTTAAGTTCTAATTCTTCCAAACTATGTGTTATTCCCCAAACCTGCAGAATAAACAGGTAATAGCAAGTAAAGGTGTTATGCTGTCATTGTGTAGTGGTTGACCCTGTCACCATTACCTCAGGCCTCCATACCGAAGTTAACAGTATCTTTAATTAATTTGGATATCAAAGTCCTTCATTAGACGACACCTGGGCTCGATAATGCCAAAAAAATCCCCCACATCCGTTTAAAGATGTTTTTTCCTATTTAAATGATCAAAGTTATAAACTTTAATAATCCTCATACAGCATAACATCTGTTGTCTCTCTTTTTTGGAAACATTTGAAACATCTCATCAATGAGAGCAGTATATATGAAGGCCGCCATGTTTTTCCACAACAAAACGTAATGTGAAGATTTGAGTTCCCATTATCAAAGTGTAATGTATTCAGTGTTCACCTGTTTTTTTCCCACGATTCTACACCAGATTGTTCAGTATGTCACAGTACAGCAAACACTACAGCCTCATAGCTTTGTTTTTGACTCTTTGTACTTTGACTATTTGAATGACTCTTGTGTTTTAAGTCCATGGCCTTCTCCCCTTGCTTTAGCCTGCTCGCTGCTCATTCACAAACTACACTCCCTCTCCAGTCTGCTTCTCCAAAATGCAGCACAATCAGCTTCCCTCAGGGCTTCTGCTTTTGCCTGCTCTTACCTCCATTCTCTCCCTATGCTGTTCTTAACCTTTCTCAAGTTTATTTCCGTGTCCTGCTTTGAGCTTTTACCATCTGACAACAACATTATCCATGAGTCATAGTACATTAGTCCATGCATGTTTCCCATTTACTGCACAGTTGCCTGCACATATTGGCATAAGGCCTATGGAACACTCATGTGTTTTTAAATCTAAAACTTTTATGTGAATCAATAGAAAATGTAAGAAAGTAACTTTCTGGTCTTCTGGTTTTAAAAAATAGCCAATTTTACGTAGCACCTTTAGAAACAATCTGAAGACCTATTAAGGGTCAGTGGTCAGACAATTAGGGAGATTGGCTTTGATGGTTTAGTTTGAGCTGAGGTGTCTTTGTCAAACACTGTATGCTGTTACTCAAACAGCCAAACAGTGTGGCATTGCTCCATTAACTGCAAATGTTCTGCGTAGATTAATTTAGTTATTACATTTAATAAGATAAGGTGTGAAAAGCTTAATAACAATGCAGCTGTGCACAGATCACCGGGCGGTTCATGAGGTCTCATGTGCTGATTGAACTGTGAGTGTGAAATTAAATCATGAATCATTCACCTAAGACAGTCATCACAGTTACTTTGACTGAATAAATGAAAGAAAGCCACATACAGCAGATACCAGCTGGGTGCCAAGCACACACATATCTCCAAATTCCTAACTTTGTGCATGCAAAAGGAGATGTAATGTGTCTGGTTGTACTGCTTTTTCCAAGATATATATATATATATATATATATATATATATATATATATATATATATAATTAGAATCTGTGAGGGCAGTGTTGCACAGAATACACTACCAATCAAAAGCACACTTACCCATTAAATGTAATGGGTAAGTGTGTCCAAACTTTTGACTGGTAATGGAGCTCATATGTGACAAGCAAAAGGACTAAAAAAGAAGTAGTTTTAGAAGATGTATTTATTGGCTGCACAGACCACCGCTGACTACTGTGCTACATCTTTTTGTCTCTTTCTGAGAATGAACATCATCATAACCTCCTCCACCGTCACCATGTTTGCTACTGTCTGAAACTGACGTGCATTGAACTCTGAACTCTGCTGTGCCGTTTATTCAAGGTGTTGCCTAACAACAAGGCTAATGTAAAGGACATGTGGGAGTATGTGAACAATGATGTTTGACAACGTTTGACACAGACGTACCTATTTACATATGTAAAGAGAGTTTAAAGGAGCTCTGCAGTTAAATATGCAAGCCCACGGATGCGGCACTAAATAAAGAGGCCAAGGTTTTTTTTTTTATTGTACTGAAGCTTGAATATTGCTGTTAACCTTAAGGTTAATTTGGTCTAAATGTTAATTTAAATGTCTTCAAATATGTTTTCTTTAGATTACATTTACTCTTTCACCACTTTGTGTTTATTGAATGAGTATCAGTAAGTGTCCCATTTGGAGTTGCTGTAGTGAGGAAACATTGGTGTTAAAAATTGCTTTGGTGGGCACGATGCTACCTACACTGATCACCCAGATTTAAAAACTAGTACCCTTGTTTGTCAGGATCATAATCATTTTTTAAGGCTCCAAGTATCAGCTGCAAATACCTTTCCTTTTTTGTAGCATGAAAATAAATGAACTAAAAAACTGAGGAGAGTGAATTAAATCAACTATCTTTAGTTTGCAATGTCAGAGCTGTTTTTTTCCCCACATTGATTTAGATTTAATTAGTGAAATAAGCTCTGACTGTTGCCTTACTCTGGGAAAAATTCTGGCAAACATTTAAAATAAATGTATCTTTATCAATCTAAAATTGAATTCATCACACTGTTAAATGTAGTGCCTCTCTAAGAAATGGGCACACGATACAAATATGAAGTGAAGCACCTCTCCTTTTGCAATAGTTTGATTTAATCAGCAATCCAATGCTGTGCTGCTGGTGTGGTAATTATATCTTGCCTTGAGGCTAATTTGAGGCGGACATGGGTTAATGTGTTGTGAAGGCAAAAGCAAGTCTTCTGCAGCAGTTAAACACGCAGTCTTTCCTTTGAAAAGTGATTCTCCTCATCTGCTTTAATGACAAACAAACTTCTTATTCAAACAATAATGTGCACTGAGTCAGAAAAAGTCTGACTCTCTTTTCCAGTTTTCAGCCGGCGGTGCTCACTGATTTCCTCCTGGATACAATATCAAGCCATCATTTGAATCACAGGTGGTTATCACACTCACCTCCCAATCAAGAGAAAATTAAGAGATCACAACAATGCTGACAGGACAATTAAATACTGCCATTGCACATTCATACAGTTAAGTTACAACAGTACAACACATGTTTATGCCTCTGACTCAAAGTCATTTTGTTCCTCTGAGAGCTGAGTCTTTCCTTTTTTAGAGAACTGAGTCAACTTCATCTGTGAGATCCAGGTGTGTTTGTTGTCCCAGTTTAGGCTCTGCTGCTGTTTATCTTAATTATCAGAGCTCTGCAATCATAAAATAATTTCATGTTTAACTGAAGGAAATCAAACTAAAGTATTGTAACATGCATTGAACATGAAATAAGGTTATATAGTCATTTTAAATTAAGCAGGTCCTCCTTGTACCAGTCAAGAAGTGAATAAAGGAAATCTTAGAATATGCTGGTCTGGTACCAGGATGTGATAGATCCTTTACTCCCTGTGGGTTGTGGACTCCTTGTATCCTATAGAGGCACAGATGCTTTCAGATCGGTATCTGGAGAGTTTAGAAGCTAGGTGAACATGACTGTCATGTTCTCTGAGTGCTTCCTTAACTGTTTTTAGCAGGCCCGATAAGTCCTGCAAAGGGAGGCTGTTACTATAGGACACTGCTGTTGATGGAAATGTCCAGTTATATCCATGTGAATGTCATGATGCAGCTTTTCAGAATACTGCATTACAACAAGATGAGCAGTGGTGCTTGTCGGTGGTTTTAATAGCAGTGTCTGATCAGTGTATTCCACAACACATTATACAGCGGCTGAAATCTAATGAATTAATTTTAAGCAAATGGGAAATGACAGAGTACTTTTAATAATCCTAACTGTTCCAGGCTTACCTTTCTGACATTTCTGTTATTGCACCGAATGGGAAAACTTCACTTGGCATAGTTTGTGTTCATAAGATGTTAAACATGACTTATGTTTCATTAGATTTATGAGGAAGTCATGTTCCTCATAAATCTAATGAAACGTTCATTCTGGTATGGCTGGCGGAGACGTTTGAGTGTTGGCAGCACAAAGGGGCTGCCCATAAAAGTTACACACAGACATGTGTGTATTTCAGGAATGTGTGCTAACACAATGATCAAGGTCATAGTCAATGAATCAGGGGCTGTTTCACTAAGCTGTAATATCATGAAAGGGGTGTAAGGAGTTTGTCTCTCTGCATTTTTACTTATAAAGTATGAGATAACTTTATGTTCGTGGTGCACAACTGCAAATCTTTTTCATCAAACTGGAATGTTGCTAATTTCCTTTTTACTGATGATGTTTTTTCACCTGTCAAGAAAATGTTTTACAGCTTACAGCTCACTTACATTAGCCAGTAAATGTTTTTTGTTTTTTTATTTTGTCTTACCTTGTGTTTCCAGATATGGCTTTGGTGT
Organism: Leptatherina wallacei; assembly: GCA_028567055.1. Lineage (NCBI taxonomy): Eukaryota > Metazoa > Chordata > Actinopteri > Atheriniformes > Atherinidae > Leptatherina > Leptatherina wallacei. The sequence goes on from JAOXYM010000014.1 coordinate 20,888,170, forward strand.
TTTGGCAGTCTCAGTGTTGCCATTACTGGATTTGGTGGTGCTCCTGGACACTGTTGTGGTCACAACAGTGAACGTCCTTTGGGAGAGCCTGGTTGTAGTGCTAGTGGTTGTAGCCTCTGTGGTAGTAGAGGCCCTGGTGGACAGCGTTACATTAAGCGCCGCTTTGCCGTCGTCATCTACGCTATCAGTCCCTGTGGGTCCCCAGTCAATAAATCCAGCCACCGTGGTAGTCCGGCCCTCCTGAGACTTGTCATAGCTGTCCCATTTGAGCTGCCTCCTTGCTCTAATTAACAACCTTCCGCTTGATAAAGCTGCTGGAGCTTCTGCTATTCCAGGCAAAGAATCACCTCTGTCTATTTGAGAGTACCTCAACCGGCACTCCTGACACGCCGCTTGTCCTTTACGTGCTGGCTTATGATGCTTTTGACCTTTGACTTTTGGTCCTATCCCTGCTCGGTTGTCTTGGGGCGGAGGGACAGGATTGAGGAGCCGACGAGCCAGCGGGCTCACTGTTCTCCAGTGAAGCTTGTTGGGCATGTCCCAAAGGGGCTGCAGGCGAGGACGGGAGCGAGGCACCAATTTAGACGTGAGCTTGATCCCCAGACCCTGACTGAGGGGGCTGCACACAGAGAAGTCCAGGGTGAGGTGAGTCATTGCCAGCAGAATCCACACCCGATGTCCCACACAGCTGCCTGGCCGCAAAGCAGAGGGACTGCAGAGAAAACACAGAGTGTAAATGAGAAAAGAGATACAAAACAGGCTTTTTCAGTCTTATTGGTATGCTGTAAATAAATGCTGCTGCATTCATCATCTTATCAAAGTTAAATTATGTAACGCCTTAAACGCCGATACAATTCAGCTGTAAAAATTTGTTTTGCAGGGCGCCTCTTGAGTTGCAGTAAAAAGGTCAAACACAAGCCAAATGTTGTAAAACACGAGAAAGATTCTGGATTTGTGGTCTTTGCTCTGAGCTGTCATAAGCAATAAGGACTTATCCTTGATGTAACAGATTCATATCAATCCAGGGATGATTACAACGACACCCAAGGTCAGGCCTGCTTTAGCTGATCATCATATTCAGCATTATCTCCCCCAGACACAAAGTCATCTGATTCCCATAAGGGTCATTTGATTATGCAGACCAATGTTTAGGGACGTATATGCTATACAAGCCGACAATACAGCATGACAAGTATAATGCAGAGACCTTCTCTTACATAGATAGAGCATTAATTTATTGAATAGCAATACATGGTCTGTGTTGCTGTATGAACTTCCCTTCTGGTTGCAGGGTGATAGAAAGGCTGTTTATTCAGGCTGTGACCCGACAGTGGGTTGTTTTTAAAGACAACCTTCAGTGGCCCCTGGGATAAAGCTACACATTGATTCCTGAGAGAGAAAGCTCATTATGGGCTATCTTTCATCTCTGCTGTCCTTGACCAATTTAAGCCCACAAGGAAGGCTTGTTTAGGAAGCATCACAGAGGTGATGATAGATGGAAATGTGTGAATGGGTTCATCAACTGTGAGAGGCATCGCAAAGACATCTGTTGGACACATGATTACCAAGTCATGATTGTTTAAGTTTATCATCCCACAATACTAAAACTGGCTATGTAATAGGAAAACTGGTATTTTAAGTTTTTTTTTTTTTTTGTGCATGTGTGTGGACCTATGGTCTATGATGTGAAAAGCAATGTTTTTATCATCTGCTGCCTTTCATCTGAGTTGTGGTGACCAGCAAAGCCCTGACTGAGAAGTGATTTAAAAGGGCAATTTAATTGAGCCATAAATGGTGAATAATGTGATCACGAAAGAGCTGTGGCAAGGTCACTATATTATTGACAAGTAAAAATATGGGTGATAATTTGTCTTGCGGGAGTTTTGGCCCTGACCTCTGACTGAGATCTTGGCACTTGCCCAATCTGCACAATCGAGATGGCTCGGTTTTAACACCACAGGCCAAATGACGGCAATATCCGATACAGAAAGTGGTTGTTGCTCATCATTAATATTATTTTACAACAGGAAAGGTAGACCTGTAAATGTTTAATGAGTGTATTTGTTGAACACTTAGCTTTCACCCCTTGTGCCTGAGGGAAGATTGCATGAAAAGGTAACAGAGACGACTGCTGTTATAAAAGATGGATGAGTTATTCGTTGTTAGCTGTGGTAGATATGTGAATATGGACAGGTGACATTGAAATAAAGCTGTGAAGTGATTTTCAAGGACTTTCTCATGCAATTGTTTCTTAAACATGACATATAATGGTAGATTAATTTGTTCATTGTTCATTATAAATTTCAGCCAATTCAATTGATCAAACTGCTATTTTCTCTGCAGCCTGCAACAGTGCAAATAGTTTAGTTGTAATTGTAATAATCAATTAGCAAAAAGACTAATGCAGCTTCAGGTCATTGAAGCTATTAAATATTCTTTATACATTTTTAAGTTCCTAACTACTTTGATTCCAACAAAGCATTTTATATAACATATATTTATGTAATTAAACCAAATCTGTACAAATAGTGTTGTAAATTTACACAAGGGCCTGAAAAACAATTGTTATTCATGGGAATTTAGCATCTAAAAAATGCCATACATCTTTTCAAAATGTTGCTTATGATAAACAACAGAGGGCCATCTGCTAAGTTCTGCTGATAATAATATACTGTTTTTGGCCACATGCTCAGATCCTCATATAAGGAGAATCTGCCCAAAGCCGGTTTTACAGTCTGAGGAGATTATGTCAAACCACACAGATTAATATTAAGATTAGAGCAGCAGATATGAAATCAAAGTTTCTTTCACAAGGAAATCCCATCAGTCACTCAGAACAACAAAACTCCAATCTAGACAAGTTCCTCGGAAATGTTTAACCAATGTCAAAAACAGGAAACTATTATTCAGTTATATAATTTTTTATTATCTTGTAAGGTTTTTACCAAATATGGCATTTATTAAATTTGGACCGTGAGCAAATCTTTAAGGAATAATCTTTTTTTACACACAAAAGAAGCACCTGTGCTCATTTATTTTTGCTTACATTAATTATAAGTTGCTTATAACCAACCAGAAAGTTATAACAAAGATTAACAAACACGAGCAAGCATTTTTCCCTAAGAGAGAAATAGTCATAAGCAGACTATCATTCAGAATCACTGCCTCTATTGTTCTTCTTTTATTCATACTTGTTATTTAGAGCAGAATGATGTTGATCAAAAAGCACTGACTTAATGCTATTGCTATTCCTAGATTACTTTTACATAAAAAGACTACAGGGCAAAAGGGAATATTGTAAAATTCACTGTATATGGGAACACAAAGTATTTTTAGCTGCATTTTTGCACATACTCAACATACGACAGTACAGCCCTGATGTCACAAATTCAATCACAATAGCACATACTTAAGATAAGGTGGCCTGAATGCAAGTAATACTTTCTAAGAAGTGCAGTTTCATAATTCAAGACCCACTAACAGTCTTTGACATCCCTCATAATGAAAATATAATTTGGAAGTACACAGCACAGATGGCAGAAGCAGTGCAACATTGACAGCGTGAACAAACCAGATTGCTTTCTGGTGGGACTGTGTGTCTGGTGTCCTATTTTATGAGCACATGCTACATCATACTGTCATAGCTAACTTCAAAGTATAGGTAAGCCCTAACAATATGGTAGGAAATCCCTTTAGAGTAGTTTTTCAACGTTTTCTTATTCTGAGCCTGCACTGGCCCAGTCTCACATTTTTATCATCAGGAAGTGATGGTACATTCTGTCCTTGTGAGTTAGATGGATCATATTTTTTCTTTTTTTGGATGATAAAAATCCCATCAAACTAATAGAGAATATGTTGGTGTCGGAGAACCTTATGTGCATGTTTAGTTAAGTACTGATAGAGATTAAAATTGCCAGTAAACTACTTGAAATGCATTATTCAGTCATTATACAATGACCCGACAGGCTGCCTTAAAGTCCTAGATCTCATTATGCCAATTCCTTACTTGAGCCAGACATACTGGGAATGAAATACATTTGTAAAGTTATGGAACGGACTGTTAATTAGCATGTCTGTTGGCCTGGAGGACTTGGGCTTGAAGGTCAGATAAAGATTTACTGGGATGATGATTTAACCCAGACTTGACGGACAGCAGATGAAAGAGACGCCCTTGGCTTGGACTCACAGTTATATCAGGGAAAACAAAATATTTGAGCATTGCACGTACACTCATTCTCTGAGTCTCTACCACAAAACACACATGCACGGAGCACAATATATTTATGTATTGCTACTTTCCTTCATTGTTTCTTTTTTCTTTTTTGCACCTGTTGATCTAGTAGTCCGAATATCATCATGGACAGTGTGATCCCAGCCTCTGCAGTCCATCAAACTCCAGCAATGTTGAATTTCAATAGAAAGCTGGTGATGTAACAGTATATGTAACATGTGATTTCAGAGCAATATATTTAGATTATGCTTCCCAGCCACGAATATGAAAAAGCAGTGGAGGAGGATTCACCAAGCTTGACTTTTCTCTTTTCTCTGTGCCAGTTTAAGCTGCACTATATTCAGTAAATCTACTTCCAACTTATTCTGCAGCTTCTTACAAATGCCACTGTCAGGAGAGTTTGGATTAGTCCCTGACAGACACACCAAATTATACACATGATCTTCTGGCTTGAGAACTACAGCCTGAAAAACATAACCAGGGTTTCCCATTTTCTCAAAACATCAAAAATAAGTAGCATTATGGTATAGGTATATATATATATATATATATATATATATATATATATACTTTTTTTTCGTAAAAACTGCTTTTTGACAAAAAGGGTATCTAAAAAGTATTGATATGCACATTTGAATATAAGATTAGTCTGATTCCCTGGCACTTTCTATTTGAAATCCTGCGTTGCACTGTTGTACAAAGTAACCTTTAGATTAAATAATTCATTGCATATTAGCAACATTTACCTGGGGCTTGAAACAAAAACCTTCACATTACCACTGCATACCACCAAAAGCCCAATAAAGAAATTAAAGAGTATGATTCGACATGTGTAAAAGAAGCAAAATATATAATCTGCAACATAATCCTGATTGAAATGCTTGAGCAAAGAGCGAGAGTGATTAATAACCAACAGAATGTGTCGTGCCCTAAGAATATGAAAGTTGCTCTGTGCAAGTGAATATCTGCCAACATGTCAGACTGGTGACATGTGAAGTGGTCCACTGTGGTTTGCACTTTTACATGATCACTGGGTTTATTGTACGCTGTTTTTCACACTTTCCTTTTCTGTGGATTCAACATGAGCATTGAATGAAGTTTCTGGCTTACAGCAGCACAACAAAGATGACGTGATTACAATAAAGTATATTCTATTCTATTCTATCGTCTGTCGTGTGTAGCATTAACTCAGATACGGATTAAATAAAAAAGAAAAAGATCTATTTTTTAAGTTTATCACACACCTCCAGGCTAAATTCAATTGATTTTAACCCAAGCCAAGTCCACAAAAATAAAAATAAACCTGAGGATTTTGAGTATTTTTTCACCTTGCAACAGTGGAGTAATTTACCAGTAGTATTAAATCGTGAAAGGGACATACTCAGTCAGTATTCCCTAATGTTTCTGCATTTCAGCTTCACTTTTCCCCAAATTAGCCAACATTGTCTTGTTCTGTGAATGCCCTCTAGGGGCATTCACAGGATTGTTTTCCTGTTTCTCTTTATTATTCTGTGAATGCCCTCTAG
>JAOXYM010000014.1:20928681-20943555 GCA_028567055.1 Leptatherina wallacei
GAGGCCAGGCTGTGGCTAGCAGAGATCCAGGCTGTAGCAGGTGGAGGCCAGGCTGTGGCTAGCAGAGATCCAGGCTGCAGCAGGTGGAGGGCCACCAACTTTTAAAATCCATAAAATAGTTGAGAAGAACTCATTTTGAAAGGATTTGAGACTCAGCCTGCCTTAGCCAACAGTTTGGCTTAAAACAAAGTAAAAACACACTAAAACACCAGTAAATTCAGAGCACATTCACAAGCAGACAAACAAAGGACTGTGCTGGCAGCCATCTTGGATGAGGTAATCTTTTCACCATGACATTCCGATGCAGAGCAGGCTTCACCACAGATGCTGCACCAATCTGTCTACCGATCTACATTCTGCCCACACACATGAACAAGACCCCGAGATACTTGGACTAATCCACATGATCACATTCCCAATCCAGAGCGAGCACCTCATCCTTTCCAGCTGAGGACCATGATCTCAGACCATGATGTTTTTTCAAAGTTAAGTTAAGGTTTCTAAGTTAATTCTGAGGTTCTACATTTCAGCTTGTAGTAGTATATAACCGGGAAATGTTGGTGGTACATGCTTGTTTGTCTTGTTGGTCTCTGTGTTGGCCTTGTGACGGATAGGCCCACTGTCTTGGGTTTGCTTTATTGCGTCTATTGTAGCTGGGATAAATTCCAGCCCCCCTGTGATCCTGAATGGGCCAAAGCAGGAATTGAAAAAGATTTGTAATGTGCCAACAACAACACCTAAGTTTGCAGGTGCATATGAACATACCAGAAAAAAAAAATCATTAATTATCATTACAAATCCCAGGTCCAGGTGCCTGCCTTTCGGAGGCTTAAGTTTCAGGGACAGTTTTATGTGATACATATCACAGCAGTGAGGCTTAAACCGTGTAACATCCTTGTTGTTTAACAGGAAATTACAAATAGGTGCAAATGAGAATAAGTAGTCTAAATATAACTGCTTGTGTTCAATAACTACAATATTTCTGGCTTCAAACACCGTCATTATCGTCCTGAATTAAACAAAGTTATATTACTTTGTACTTGCATTTTGTACTTTCTATGTAACTGGAAGATATTTTTACTTTCCTTTGATTTATCTTTTAAACTTTTCCATATATTTTTTATGGAAATCCTGAAATTTTTAGAGCTTCAAGAAGAGATCTCTATATCCTGCATTATTTATCAGTCTCGTGCCCTTTTCTGCACTGTTGTTTGTATATTACTTTTATAATGTATGTATTTCCCCACACCTCTTATGTATAGTAAAATGAATGTACAATATAAAGTATACAGAGCTTTCAGGTTTAGTATGCGCCTTGTTTTCCCCAGGACAGCAATGCTCCACGTCAACTTCCCTCGAACATAATTAATGTGTGGTTTCCGACAGATTTTGTTCTACACCTGAACAACAACAAACATTTGTGTCGTCTGCAAATAAAAAAAAACTTTAATTTGGTACTTTATATTATACAATATACTTGATAAAATGAAAAGAACATTTTAAAGTGAAAATAATTGTCATTTTCAGCTCTTCTAAAAGAAACGGCTGATATCCATCCTCTACTGTAATTTTTGTAAGTAACTTACTTTTGTAAGTTTTTTTGTACTATTTTAAGGAATCTTTGTTCCCTTTAGCCTAAATATTGTCTTTATCTTCCTATGAGGGATAATGACATGGCAAATACTTTAAAAGTGAGCCGACCAGAGTTAGCTTTTGGTCAACACCAGAAAGTAAAAAGTGTTCACACTTCTTCAAATGAGCTGCAAATGGGATGCAATTTCCCCTCGGGGATCAATAAAGTATAATTCATTCATTCTATCCATGGAAGAGGGCCAGGGTTAGTTTAAAGCAGACCAAACATTGCCAGGGCAAACGTTCCCTTAGTTAATATAGATAAGGGGAACCTATGGTTTAAATATCCATCTAGGCTCAAAGCTTGAGTCCCAGGGCTGACAGTCGTTTAGCTCCTGGCAAAACAGCCCCAGGTATTTTAAATATCTGGTGCTGTTGGTTGAAAGTGACTATTAGTGTATAGGAAGATAATATCCATGCAGAATATGGGTATGGATGGCTATATATGAATTAACAAGCAGACCAAATGAGGAATGAGAAGTAAAAAGTGGGTTGCCAGCATATTCCAGGTGCAGCCTCATATTCCTCTCAGCTTTTTGTTTGGAAGAGGGCCGCTTTAAAAAGGTCTGACACTGCTCAGGACCTTTTAAACTCCCTGTCCTCTGGTGGTCAAGGCAGATTAAACATTTGAAAACTTTAATTCATAAAGCAGTGCAAGTCCTTAGACCTCCGGCAAAGCCAACTGTCTGACCAATATATGCAAAATAACTCATGTACATGCAGCATATCCTATAAATCCTTTTGCAAAACCCCACAATTATTCTTCCACCCAGTGATGGAAAATTATCAAGCGAATGAGAAAATGTGTTCTCAAGTTTCTACTTTTCAAAGTCATTCCTCCTGGGAATTTTAACTTGATCCCAGGCACAGATGAAATATATTGCATAGGCTGCAGTGTGGCACTTCTTAGTTTCCTCTTTATGCCACTTGGTGCCAATCAGAGAGCTGGCAGTGTCTCCCTAAAGCACAAAAGAAAGAAAGTGGTTCCTGTTATGAGAGTCTGCATTCCTGCAAGCAACCTTTTTTTTACATCCAGAAAAATTTTCTGATCCCTTACATCGCAAAATGAAGGGTAAGACCAGAGGTTAAAAGACAGAAATATCCTATTCAGGTAGTTTTACTGCTTTTACTACAAAAAAGTTAACTCAAAGCTGCAGTGTGAAGTTACACCTATTGTTCACTTAATGCTTCTCACTGGGCCTGCCTTGAAAAGTTCAGCTAAATGTATCCTTACCGATGGATTCCTCCACATACAGAGCAAAAAGATTTTTCACAGGCAGCAGATGACCTAAGTTTTCATTTGAAGTATAGTGTAATTTGAGGGAAATTTGCCTGTAAGACCATCAGAATGGTTGCTTACTAATGAATAGTTTTACAGTTTCAACATTAGCAGGGCTCCAACCAGTTTACATTACCTGTTTGCATAAATCAGTGTTTAATTCAAACTGATACAGTTGTTCTGTTTTTGTATTTACTATTTTTCTCTTCACGTGTTTTCTCACGTTGTCAAACTTAATTAATTCTTAATGCTGATGTTCCAACTGTGGCCTATTGAGCTTCTAGCTTTCATTTGAAGCCAATAAGCCTGATTGCTGTTCTTTAAATCACATCACCTTCCAGTCTCTCTCCCTCAAGCTATCATTGCATAACCCTCCTCCCCCTCATCTCCCTGTCACCATGATACCGACAGGTCTCATCCAAAGTCTTGTGCACCTGTTACTCTGCTCACCTACCAACAGCAGTGTCTAGACTCTGTGGGTCAACATCCAGCGATCTATTTACCAAACAGAAATGTTATAAATGTGTTACATCTGTTTATTTTGTTCCATTCTTTTAATTCAGCCCTTCTTATTGGAGTATATATCACATATTGCTCCCACATTCGACTCTTTTCCATGGTAACCATACATCCTTTCATTGAAACCTAACAATCGTTGCTTCTCATGGGATGCAGCTGATAGACTGATGTGTTACCATGGCAGCATCTTTGGATGAGCATTTTAGAGACAGCTGGGATAAACAGTTTTATAAGGATTATGATGTTTTTTCTGACTCTTGAAATTCTAATGTTCTACATTTCAGCATGTAGTATATAATAGGAAAATATTTATGGTGCATGGTTGTTTGTCTTGTTTGTCTCTGTGTTGGCCTTGTGATGGACAGGTCCACTGTCTTGGGTTTGCTTTACCTCTCGTCTAATGTAGCTGTGATAAGTTCCAGCCCCCTGTGATCCTGAATGGGCTAAAGCAGGAATAGGAAAAAAAATTGTAATGTGCCAACAACAACACCTAAGTTTTCAGAAGCATATGAACATACCAAAAAGAAAAAAGAAAAATCTGAATCATTATCATTTCAAATCCCATGTTCATTTGCCTTCTATTTTAGCTCTTGACTTCAGATTTAAACTTCTATTCATGCATTCAGCTCTTGCTTTTGGCTTTGCTCCCTGAGCTGAACCTCAACTTCAGCCCTTGACTGTGCTCTTCATTCTCTGACTCCACTTTGCTCTTCCATGGCCCAGCAGGGAGGTCACCTTCCAGCTTCTGCTGGGCCCTTCCTCAGCTCACATTCTGCCTGGTCTACCTCCCTCCTCTGGTGGTGAATCCTGATATTCTGCAATGCCCTCTCTTTGTTTACAATGTGCTTCACCTGTTACCTCTTTGGTTCGCTGGTAACCATGGTCTGTAGATGTTAGCGTACTTCAGGGATATCCAGTTATACGCATGTCATGAAATAACCACATAACTTAAAATGTGGAAACTATAAACCGCTAGAATAACATTTAACAGGTATGTAGCAAGAAAAATAAAATGCCAACCTCTGTGCATTTGACTTTAAAAATAAATATATATATATATATACCTGCTCTTCAAATTTGGTGAGTGCAACCTCAGATAAACAACATGACTGACACTAAACTGTTATTTAACAAAAGGCAAGCCAAAATGTTGATGCTGCTACTCCCACTTAAAAAAGGCTGATGTTGTCTGATTCCTGCAGCATGCAGGTGGATAGGCTATGCAACTCTGCATTCTGGAGAATTACACTAATACATCATTGAGGTACTGCTACCATGTTATCCAATGAACTTCCTGTGCATCATTGAACAGGCTAACGGACAGTTAGCTACAGCTGTGTTATTCAGGGCTTATTTCATGCCAGAAGATGATGTTTGGACCACAGGCAGACTCAGCTGACTGAGTTTCTAGTTATGTAAAAGGCTCTTTACTCACTGGGCTTATTTGGGTTATAATGGGGAGTCAATAATAGGACAAAGTGTGGGATGATCAGCAAGCGGTAACACTGATATGATAAATCAGAACATAAGTTATACAACATATGGAATCAACTCAGTTATGTGTTCACTAAGTTATTTGTTTCACACAAGCTGCACAGAATCAGTTTTCCACCTGGCTCCTTGTACACTGAATGACACTGTAACATTGTGTTGGAAAAATGGATCAGAACAGGGTTGTTCTAAGTAGTTTAGGTTGTTTGTGAAGCACCAGTGTGTGTCACATAAAAAAACAACTGCAGCCATTACATCAAATTTGCTCCATTGTCCACCCTCTAAAACCCCGTGACATTGAATGTATATCACTAGAGAAAGGTAGCTTGACTCACAAATCTCAGAATAAACTCAAACTAAAATACTTGACTTGTTTTTACTTTTATACAAAATAATATTGAAAGCTGCCTCACTTTTCCCCTGGCAGTCTTTGTCTAAGCTGATTGAGTTTGGCTTGACATTATTTCTGGGACTTCTTGCTTGCAGGGTCTGAGAGTGAGGAGATAAAAGCATGAGTAAGTGTGAGCAGGGCGACTGTTTGAGTGTGCGGATGAGCCATCTCAAGTGATATGCCACCCAGGGCTGTGACACTCAACACTCCCCAGCAAGACTCCAGTGTCAAGCTGGACAGTGAGTCTGATCCTGTCGCTTATTAAATACAGACCGCACACACACAAAGGCACGGACAAAGACAAAAACATCCTGTCATCATAGTGGGCTGAGACCCGGGGACAGAACTATTTTCAGGGAAATGTCACATCTTCTCAATTCAAAGAAAAGCAGCAGATTATTTTCCAGTGAGACTGCAACTCACCCTTTACATATTCTCATATAGCAATTAGAGGTGAAATAAAAAAACAATTTGCTTTGGAGTTTAGTAGGAGAATTGGAATTAAATTTTTTGACAGGTAGCCTGGAATGGAAGTAGGAGGAGGAGATGAGAGATTACACCCTTACAGCTCTGTATGCCTGTAACAACTTGTGTCTTCTTGATACAGAACTTCCAACTCTTTCATCTGCCATCACGCACATTTCTCCCATGACAGAACCAAAAAGGGACACAAGTTGATACTGACACCCTTGAGTTTAGACTTTGATGCTGCAAGCAAAAATGTAGCACTCCACTTCTCAGATTTAAGCTTCTGTTACTTACATCCATCACATCCATTTTCATTTGCTTACTTAAGTCCAGGTCACGAAGGAAACAAGTTCAGGAGGGAAACCTGGACATCATGCACACCACAGCAGCACTTTCTGGAAATTACTGAGGAATCCTGAGCTGTTTACAGGTGAAAAGGGATATATATACCCTCCAGTGTGTTTTTGGACTAACCTAAGGTATCCTCCCAAGAGCTGCCCATAAGAACTCCAAAGGATGTAAGCAGGAGGCATTCTAAGCGAATGCCTGAACTACTTCATTTGACTCTTTTTAATGTGGAAGAGCAGCTCTACTCTGAGCTCCTCACCTTGTCTCTGAGACTGATTCTAGCAACCCTCTAAAATAAAAAAAACTTTTTCATCTATCTTTTTCATGTATCCAGTCTCATTCTTCTGAATTTTTTTCTGATTGCTTCCCAATCTCGTGACCATAAGTGAGAGTTGAAACAAAGGTGGAGACATGAGTGGTGCGATCCCCCCATGGGGGAAGTACTCTCCGGTCCATGTTTTTAAAAAATGTGGACTACCAGCCTGGTCTGCCGCTCGTCCCAGACTTGCATTAATTACTGAAGAGGTATGTCATCAGGGATGGGTGAGGATGGTGCAGAAGAAAAAAGTAATGTACAGCAGAATAATGGAGTTTACATTATAATGATGAAGCCATTAGAATATGTTTTACCTATAAAACGGGGAAAACATTTTAAATCAGCGGATGCCCAAACATGTCTGGAAAAGTGAGGAAAAGAAACAACTGACTATCCATTTTCCTGCTTGTGCAGTCCTGTCCAGAAATGCAGCAGATTGGCACATGATAAATCACTGCAGTGCTTAAGTGTATTACATGATTAGATGGTGGAAGGAACATTAAATCAAGCTCGATTTGCTAATTGACTGGCTGCACGACCCTTATCCTTGTGAAGATAGTTTCCATGCATGAATGCAAATGACTGTTGAAAAGCATCCTCCATCACATAGATGATATCAAGGGTTTATTTTTGTAGTGGGAGGCTGTAAAAACTGTTATATGTTGCAGTGCACTAGTCTCCTCTTTGTGGGCTCTGTGCTGCTGTCTTACTTTTTGTCATTTTGTTGAATCATTCAGAGGCAGCTAGATAAATCAGAATTTGCGCAACATCAGCAGAGCTGTGGATGGGAGTACAGTCATGTAAAATGTTGAGCATTGACCTTGGATAAATGTTCATTTTGTGTTGGAGATGAAGGCTAAACTCTGGTTATGCAGCAAATTCTCCAAGCCTGGAGTTTGACACAATACCCAGGGATTAAGTATAATGTCATGTTTGTTGGAAAAAATGAAAGATTTGAATTAAAAAAAAAATATTTATACACTGAAGCATAAAACTGTGCTCAATGAGAACATTTCATTTCTCCTGATATAGAGTTTAAAGAAAAGATCAATGGGGTTGTGTTTTTTAGTCATACACAACTTAAAGTATAAATTCACTCTGGTATTTTGAATGTTAACGTCTGAGCCCTTCAATGAGATTTCAATGGAAATTTACTGGAGCACACTCAAGGACAATTGACTTAGTGATAAAATATCTCTCTTTAGTCTAGCAGAGGAGCTGTAATGATGAGAAATTCCTCGGTGAAGCACTGTCACCCCAGCAGTGCCTACCTGGAAGTAAAGTGTGTGGGAGCAACGGAGTCATTGCTATGGAAACAAGCATAACAGTGCCAGAGAAGAGGCATACACAGGGCATAACTTAAGGCAGAAATTGCAACATGGAGGGAAGAATTCTATACTCGATTGTTTAGTACCACTGACGGAAGTGCAAAAGAAAAAAAGAAAAATGAAAAAACTTCCATTTTCTCGGGTCATGCATTTGTAGCACATTTTCCCCATGTGTAAGCAGAATATAGTTGTTGAAACAAATTGTAACACTACTGTACAAAAGTGAGAGTGGGATGCACAGCAGCTTCAAGCTGAGGTCTGAATGCTCAGTGAAAATTCAGCTCAGGCAGATGTGTCTCTGAATGAACTGATCCAGTCATGTTAGTTTGAGCATAAAACATCAGCTTCCCTGGGCTGTTGTGGATCATGTTGAGAAAATAAGGCCAAAAAGAAAATGCAAAAAAAATCCTAAAACAAAACAAAAAAATAACTAGAAGCACTCAGCGAGTGCAGACCTCCGCCACGCCATGGGTCAGTCACCTGAGAAAAACCCCAAAAGGCCCAACAGCCCACTCAGTAGGCTACCCTCTATATTTAGAACCTTCTGGATCACCATCCAGATATCAACCTGATCCAGGTCAAACAATATGGAATTATAATATCTACCTGTAACTACAAGATGGCCTGATGCAGTGTTTTTAAAAAATTTTGGGATATGGCTGCACACTGAGTGCATGTGTCCTCTAGTGGAGCTGTATTGGTGCCAAAATGACTCTCTCTGGTGGCTCTAGGGGGTATTTGAATATTGGCAGTTCTAGTGTTAAAAAAAACCTAATCAGTTATTCCTTACACCATCTCGGAGATTTCCTGAAAATTTCATCCAAATCCGTCAATTATTTTTTTAATTTATGTTGCTAGCAGACAGACAGACAGACGCTACCAAAAACAGAACCTATGTGCCTTGGTGGAGGTAATAATCCTACATTACATAACGCAGCAACAAGGGAGGCTTTGGTTTAGCAGAAAACAAGTTACAGAAACAAGCTCCTCACTTCCATTTGAGAAACAGAGCATGATGACTAGCATGACTGCAAGGGTCATTTGATTTATTCCAAGTCACCTCTCTCCCTTTGAAAAATATTGTCCTCTTGTAAGAAATTTTCACCATGACCTTGGACTACTGGTGAAGCAAAACGCTGCCTGAGTGGCATGGATGGATTGTGGCCACTGGAAAGCCAGCACAGCCAATATCACACATGGTTGAGTTTAGTATTAAGCAGGATGGGATGTATATGGACAGACAGAGAGAAGGAGCCAAAGTGGACAGACCACAGAGTACCAGTTGTTGGCATTTTGGAATAAAGGACAAGCTTGAACTCACAGACAATTGTCCTGTCTGTAGAGATAATAGGTACTTCAGGACCAGAGAAACTTTTTCAGTGTTCTTTTGAATGTTGGAGGATGAACCCTTTTTTGTGTGTCTGCTCTGCACAGAATTGGCAACAATGGTTTTTCCAAGAATATTGTGTGTTTATGAGTATTTGTTCTTTTTTTTCTTTCTTTCTTTTTTCAGCTCCTGCCAGTTCAGAAATAACTATCTGTGGCATAAGTGTGAGGTTATTGTTCCAGACAACAAAAGTAACTAGATGGCCTCAGACCTGGCAGCCTCCATTGTTTTCAACACCTGTGGTACTTCTTTACTGTAATTTGCAATGCAAAAAAGGGTAATGCTCTACAACTGGACACTAGAAGTTATCCATCTGCATCCGGAGGTGTTCCCTGTTTAGATGACCTCCCCTCTGAAAATGTCAACGTTGGCAGCTGCTTCTGTATTTGGTTATGTATTCGCAAACACATTCTGATGCCCCATTCTTCAGTATGGTCAGAGTAACTGTACATTTATGTCTAAACATGAAAAATACCTGACACATGGTTAACGCTGATACAATTCTGCTGGCATTTCCTGTTGCCATGATAACCAAAGGGAAAATCTGTGCAAATACTGACCTATATACAAACCTTGGTGATAATGGCTCACAGTCTGACATGGGAAGCAGAACATCTCTACTCTCCTGGTCACAAGAGAACATTGTTAGTGAAAGTTTTAAATATCTTAACACCTGGAATAACTTTTTGTGAATACTCATCTTCAAGGTATGAAGATGAATATATGCAGTACATGGATGATAAGCAATAGAAAAACCTGTGTTTGCTCAAATGCCTGAGTTTGTTTGCACATAGCAGCAACTTTTGTAGTTTTTAGAGGAGCTTTGTAGACGGGTTTTTGGACCATTCTTACATCGCTTTATTTTGTCTGATATCATATTTCTAGAGTGTTTTATATACAATTGTCAGCACCACATGAAATATTCGTTTGTAGATGTATGTGCTCTTCGTCATTCATAGTGCTGCATGGCTCTGTATGAACTGTTATGCACTGACTGAAAAAAGTAAACTGCAAGTGGTTTCAAATGTGTAGTTTTCTGTTTGTTTCTACAACTAAAACTAAAGATGATGCATCTGTTTGTATTTGTGAGACACATTTTTCCAAAATCCTGCAAATGCAAAAATTCCTGTTTCAGATAAGTCATTTTCCTTGTTTTATGTGGGAAAGAATGTGAAAGCGTAGCCAATGCCAGATGATAGCTTTGACACCAACAGGCTGTAGCAATGGTTTTCATGTAT
The DNA here is from genome assembly GCA_028567055.1 of Leptatherina wallacei. Classification (NCBI taxonomy): domain Eukaryota; kingdom Metazoa; phylum Chordata; class Actinopteri; order Atheriniformes; family Atherinidae; genus Leptatherina; species Leptatherina wallacei. The sequence goes on from JAOXYM010000014.1 coordinate 20,939,079, forward strand.
CGCTGCAGTGGCACAAATCCATGCCGCTCAGATTTTACCTTCACGACAACCTGTTCCAGAAGAGACTGGTTCAAAAATATAAATTTACTTTAGGAAAATGCTGCCATGATGCAACCTTGTGCTTAAAACTTTTACAGCTTCCACAGTGAAGTGATCACTGTTTACCAAATAGGAGAAGTTTGTCACGGAAACTGAATTAGGGCAAAATGATGGTATTATTCCTCAGGCTGCACTAGTGGGATAGTTTAAATCACTTTACTGCTGAGCAATAAAAAAAATGTCAGCCAATGGATTAAAGATATTCCGGCTATGAACTTTACTTTTCTGTTTTCGAGCTAACCAAAATATGGCATTTAGAAAGAACAGGAGCCTTGGAGCAAAAGCAGCAATCATCCCTGTAACGTACTCTACCAACTCTATTGTCTGCTAGGGGCTGAATAATGGTGTGTTTTGATAAGAGCTTGTGTTCCATCAGCATATTATAAGGCAGTTAATAGGTTTTACTTGCTTTCATCTGCAATTCAAAGGATTTTACAGTGCAAACAAAATAATTTGCCTTTTCCGTCTTAATGCCTACATTCTGTCCCGTGGGTGATTTAGCTCACATTCAGTCATTCTGGATTTCAAGAGGGGCATTAAAGGCTGTGTTATTTATCTGATATCATCTTGCCCCTCATCTCTACACCTGTTTTTCTCTTCAGGACTCCCCTGCCTCTGTCGGTTGTTGCCTTGCGAGAAAAATGAGGGTCACAAATCCCATAAAATTCATCAAAGGCTCAAATCAGATTAGATTAATCCAGTGTTAGGCTGGAGCCAAATGTCTTTCCTCTCAATATGGGGCCTCAGATCCAGACAGAACAATGAAAGCACTTGAGAACAGCTTGTTGTGTTTAAGAGTGTGTAGCATTAGCCAGAATATATTCACAGTTTACATACATGGAAGCAAAAGCTCTGTTTTCAGGCAGCATTTAGCACCCACTTTACTGGTTGTCAAAGGTGGAGGAGAATTCAGTTTTACAGCGTTACGTTCAAAGGAACCATTAGAGTCATGATTTTGCTGACACGAGTCCTCCAGCATGTACAGCACTTTTCTTTCTATGCTTTACAAATGCTTAAATGTAAAAGCTGAAGTCTGCAAATTGTAAAAAAAAAAAAAAAAAATCTGCTTTCTCAACTAATCAGGGCTAAAAGATAGCCTTCTGCCTTTCTCTTTTGCACTCATGATCCTCTTTCAGCATCAGCTTCCCAGCATTGCAATTCATAGTGACACAGTTTAATCACCTCATAATATTGCCTCAGTTTTTTTTTCTTCTTCGCTCACTGCTTCTGCTCTCTGTAGCCTTCAATATATCCTCAATGCATCAATTTAAGACCAACACAGCAGACCACTTCTGACAACGCTTTCAAAATTATTCATGTTTGATGAGAGACTTAGTGCTGCCCGCCTTGCCTGCCATAATGCCATGGGTACCGTCCCTCCCACATGCGCCCATGAATTCCTTTAAGGTTGCAGGAGAGGTGATTTGAATGATTTATATTTTTGCTTATTTAAGCATCACTTTATTTTTTCCTGACAATGTTAAACACTGTATTATGGCTGAAAATGTCCTGATTGGAGAGCCACTCATGCTGAATTTGCATATCTGATTTCTGGGTTACATTTTCTGCCAATAGCCAAATGAATGTTTTCATTATTTACCGAGATATATCCTGTTGTCCTGGAGTTTGGGGGTACGTAAAGTCTTTCTGTGAAAATGCAAGCTGATGGGGAAAAATGCTGGCAGTGGTACGACAAACCCAGAAATATGAAAAAAAAATAAGGAATAAAATTGACAAAATAAGGACTGACTGAAAACTACAGCGAGTGTGAACACAGTCGAAAAACATGCACTGTAATGAGACTCTGACCACACTGACACTAACATAACTTTGAAAGTTGCAGCCAGAAGGAATTGTGGGGCACAATGATCTCCTTTCTTTAATAAATGGTCCTGTGCATCCAAAAGTAAATTCTAAAGTAAGCACTGAAGCTGCTTTGGAGAATTCAAACAGCTCTCATCAAGGCAGCTCAGATACATTTCACTCAGTTTGGAAAGTTCCTTGGCAGAACAGGCAATCAACCATAGCCCAAAATGAGAATGTGAAGTAAAATTAATAGAAAACACCTGGGGCCAAGTTCTACAAAATAAGTCAGGAGACAAGACTAACTCAGATGTTGACTAAACCAGAAAATGGGATCTTTAAAAGCAGGAAATAAAGTCAAACGACAAACCCACGAGCAGAAGAACAAAATGCAGATCATAAAAAAGAAAATTCAACCTTAAACTTAGCAAAGCCTAACACAGAAATCAGAATGAAATACAAAGCCCAAAACACACATACCATTCCAGGATTATTACTTTTAATCTGCAGAAGAAGAGTAAAGAACCTGTTCTCATTCACGCAGAATCAAGTTTCATCCTTGTGTCAAATGAGTTTTTCACATTGTTAAGCTTCAAAGCTCTGGTTCATCTGCAGTGTTGATTTTAAAAAAGAATGAGAAAGTAAGAGGAGAGGAGTTTTTGTTATAGAAAGCTGAGTAGTGAGACCCCCCCCTTTTTTTATTTTTTATTTTTATAACTTTTCATATAAAAACACCATGCAATGTTAGATGAATTGGGTTTGGACTTTTTCTGCCTGTTCATATTTACTCTAAACAGCAGGAGATTCTTCACGTCAGATGCATCCTAACAAATAGAAATTTGCTGAAGTGGCACCTCCCGGAGAGACTGGATACAAAACATTTGCTGTGGAAATTACAGGATTTTATGGACATCATCTTGAAGAAGGTGACGTTTCCCTACTGATAATAAATAAAGCTAAAATAAAGTATAGCTGCTCTTAAACATGCCCAAAAGTCCTGAAATATTTTAGATGTTCCAGAACAATTGCGACAAAGTTTGCTCTTTCTGCTGAACTGTACACCACTTTCTGCTTGCTCTCTGCGATTCTTAATTTGTACTCATATCAAAACAACAATGAGCTTCATCTTGTTTTTTTTTAAAGAAAGGAAAGAAAACAATGATTTCACTGCCAAATTTTGAATCACTCCCTCCCTTTTATTTACAGCCAGGCGAATACATCTCATCTTATGTTGTGCTTGTAGGCACAGTAGCTCCAAGAAGAAAGAACTGCCAGATGTTCTCCTGAAAATCCCCATTGTGTCCATCATTAATGTGTGAAGACTTATGATGACGCAACTGTTATCTGCATGCACACTTGATCAACGTAAAATCTTATTTCAGAGACTGTGCTCTTCTGTACACTTACTTTCATGTTTAATAGCATGAACTAAGCAGCAAAACCCCCATGTTGACAAGAATCAATTGATTAAGTCTTCATAATTATTTTACATGTTGTTGTGTCTGTTATCTTTTAAAGATTTTATTTTTACCTTAACAATGGAAAGCCAGCTGGTAAAATGCTGCATAGTCCATTGTAAGGCTGCATGTATAGTGGATCTCTTTTTTGCCTTTAAAACCAGGTTCTGTTGTGAGTACTTGAAGCTATTATTTCTTTCTGTTTGACTGTCACTCACTGCTTGGTTAGATTAAAGCCAAAGTACTTGATTGGTCAAAAATTACAATTAAGCTTTTTACCTTTATCTTGCAATCTTTAATTGAAAACTATACATAAACTGTGGCATATTAGGAATGGAACCAGGTCCAAATAAATAAGCATCTTTAAAAGAAATATATTATACCATGCATGTGGGTATGTAGATTATTTTGTTGAAGCTATCTGATCTATAGAATAAGAATAATACATCTGGCATTTGAGTGTCTGGTCACATTATGAGAACTTCTGGACTGTCCTGTTAGCATAATGATGCCACTTGATAATCTGCACATGGAACAAAAAGACATGGGATTTGGGAAAAGCCTTAAGTTATGATTGAAATGTCATACTTAATGTAAGCACTGAAACTATCAGGGCATGTCAGGACACTTGTGTGAGCACAGTAGTGCAATGGTAGTAAGTGTGGCAGATACATTAGTTGTGTCCTTTTCCTCTCTGGTCCTGCCACTCCTGGATGACCTCAGGCGTCTCTTTATATGTGTCTCACATAGAGAGCACTGATCGTAAGGACAGCAAGCATACGGTAATGATGCCCAGACAGGGTTTGGTAAGTGGTCAGACAGCTGCGAACTGCAAAGCAGATGGAATGATGTACCCTTTACAGGAGCTGAATGTCATTGGCTGGCATTTCCCTCCATGCTCATGGATGAGACTGCTGAATATTGCCTCAGAAAAGAAAAGAGAGGTCCACCTCATTCTGACAATGTGCAGGGAGACGATTTTGAACACATAGTTGAAACTTAAATTATTTACATCTGACATTGATCCATTAAAAAACTTAGACAAGATAGATAGATAGATAGATAGATAGATAGATAGATAGATAGATAGATAGATAGATAGATAGATAGATAGATAG
>JAOXYM010000014.1:21016555-21031120 GCA_028567055.1 Leptatherina wallacei
GCTGGGATAGGCTCCAGCCCACCCGCGACCCTGCGTGGATTAAGCGGTACAGAAAATGGATGGATGGATGGACAAACAAAAAAGACGTAACTTAATCAGAGTAAAGCAGCTGTTTTATCCAATGTGAATCATTATCTGCAACTCAGTACTTGTTTCATACTTAATATAATCTGACAGTTGATGCAAAAATCCATAGTGAAAAGTCAAAAGTTAAGCTACATAAGGAATGCAGACATTAGATGTAATTTGATTTCCTGGAAAGGTAGCCTATAGCAGAGAATTCTCCTGGTGACTGGTCTACAAAGGCACATGGTCTTGATCATGAACCCTTTTGAACATCTCCTTGGTGGGGCATTCAAACGATGGCAACAGTAAGAAGCAGGTGCTATTTGAAAAATTACATTGATGGAAAACTTCAAAGACAAGCAGTGAATCAGCATGGGTGATGTGACTATGGAAGCTGAATGTACAGCAGTTTCTTTGAACCAATTCCACATCAATAGCATTATGACTTTATGATTTTTGTGAAAAGCATATTATTTTGATGTTCATTTCTCTTTACAATACACCATAAATGAACACACCAAAGGCTACGAGACAAAATTATCTATGGCAAAATTTGGTTAACTTTACCATTGCCCTGAAGCCCACCTCACTTTCACATGCTCTTGCTTCCACCCTTCCACCTTTTATCCTCTTGCGGACATGTTAGTCATTGTTGTGATTCACACGCATATGTGTCTGTATGTTTGCGTTTTCTGTTTCACTTTTAAGTGTTTTTGTGTTGACTTTTTTAGTTTTACAGAAACAGAAAAACTCTGCAAATCAAATATGTTTCAAGTGTCTACAGCAGAAGAGAAATTTTGGAAAGAAATATAATAATTGAGCTGGTCAGCAGATCAGCGTTAGCTTGGCAGCTACAGATAATAAACTAGCTCAGAAAACAGCCTCTCTTTCATCCGTTTTTAAGAATCAAACATTCTTAATACAAAACAAACTTTTAAGCATAAGTTTGTCTTTAAAGAAAGTGTTATGTTGATAGATGAAGCAATGTTGAACATTGTTTTATTTGAACTCCATTTACATAATTAAAGCATTGCTGTCATCTTACAACTCCCTTAGATACAAAATTAATTTCTAAAAGGATGATACAAAGCTAAACTGTATCTATAGATAACATTTATCATTTACTTTGTAACAAAAGGTCTTTTTCAGAAGAATGTAAATATGAGATACTTTTTGTATGTTACCAAATAATCAATTCTGTCTTATTTCTAGCAAGTTTGTGCTAGTTGGAGACTCGTTCAATAAAATTTAAGGCCACAGGAAGTATATGGTTAAATCCTTGAGGGATTATTTTGACAGCACAGGCTGGTCTGAAGTGTTTATTCTATGTGGTACCAGCAGAGAAGTCAAGGGCATTTTGAATTTAGGGAAGGCTGATGTTAAAGCATCCTGAAGTGTTAGCTGCAGGGCTCGCTGTTACTCAACCCATTTCAGCAAGGGACAATATAATCCCCACACTGTTGAATGACTCAGTACATACTTCTGAATGTGTTTTCGTCATAAAAAAATAATTGATGCAATGTACGGTTTTCATGGTGTTCAACTTCTCCGCTCCAGGGGCATAATATGCAGGAAAAATGCTGACTTCTTTCCCCCCCTACTTTGTTTTGTTCATCCTTGAAGCAATAACAGCAGATCCATAATTTCTACACATCTGTTCATTGAGCTGAAAAACAATATGAAAGCACAGGAGGTTGATCACTTGAGTGTGGAGTTTTAAAGGACGGATGAAGTCTTAGAAGCTCAGTCTGACACAATATCATGATCATGATTTGACCAGCAGGGTTAAGTTGTCCAGCAGTTATGTTTCTATGAAGGTGTTGTCGCAGAGTTTACTTAATAAACTCTTTGAGGTTTGCAGGGGTCAAATGAGCTAATCCTCCACCTCCAACTCCAACGAGTTAACATATCAAAGTCTGTTTACAGGTCCCAGAGAATATAAAGATTTTAGAGGCTCAAAAGAAAGGGGCACAAAATCTGATAAACTGCCTCAAGTGGCATTAACCTGTGGTTATGGGCAGGTGCGGGCTCAGCTCAACTAAATATGCAACTTCAACACCTGATCAAAGAAAAAAAGAAAAGGGGGGGGGGGGGTTCTACATTCAACCTATCTTTCTCACTTCTGACTGGGTGACCAGTTTACAAGACAAACTCAATTTCAAACCCACAAGAGCCACTCATTCAGTCTCATTTATAGGGTCTTAAACACTGCAGCTCCATAAAATGTCCTGGCATCATTAACAAGCGACTTGGCTGCAGGGGAGATGGAGGAAAGTCACAGGAACTTTAAACATGAGACCTGAGTTCACAATTTTTTCCTGTGTGGCACTGACATTCCCAATCCCACCAAAAAAAATACTAATTACTTTAATTAATGTTGTGGTTATCAGCAGTGTGGTCCAACACCCTTTAGTAATGTTATCTCTCCATGTTGTCTTAGCTTATAAGCTTGTTCCTCATCAGGTGGTTGCACTTATTGTACTTGACTCTTGTTTTTATGAGTAGACCAGAGTCTTAAGCACAATGAGGAGAAAAACCACTAAAAGTGACATGGGGAAAGGATTTAAGCCCCTGTTTGGGCAATGCACCCGTGTTAAAAGAAAAAAAAAACATGTCTGACACCAAAGGCGACATTCTGAGTTGATTGACATGTGGGTTCGCCTATATATCTGGGAAGGGCTGGCAGGAGATTTATTGATGTCGCTACTCTTACTCATGAGTGGATGCAAAATGTATTACTTGCATTTATTGCTGAGAGGGACAATCTTAATTCCTTCACTTGGCCCTATCCCTTAGATTTAAATTCTTCCAGGTAGGACTGGTGCCCATTCTCTTTTGGAGATCAAGGGTTGATTATCTATCTCCTCCAACACCCTATATTTGACACACTATTTGAAGGGTCCATGATAATATCTCTAACTGCTGATGTTTATAAAATGTTGCCCTTATGTTGTCATACCTTCAGTCCAAACAATGTTATCAAAACATTAATAACATTCTAAATGTTTTCATGCAAATTTTTGAAGTATTAGAATTTGTTTTTTAAAACTGTTAAAAATTTTAGTTTTTCAAATCAAATTTGTCACAGCTGATTTTCAGCCACCAAGACAGAAAATATATAGAGCTTAAAAACAAAAGCTCAACCATATCCAAAAATATTGAAGTGATTATGAATGGCTTGAGAGAAATACTAATGTTGATTTAATGTTTAAGTCCAAAAATAAAGTTAAGCTGTCTTCACCAACATCAGACATAAATGCAAAAGAAAATTCTCACTATAAAACATGCAATAAAGCGGTGTTAGATGTTATTATGGATCACACCTCAGACATTGAAGAAGGGACAAAAATTTTGAGACCGTTTGGTGAACAGCAGACTCTGGAATTTGTGCTGTTTCTTGATAGTGGGACGATGTGTGTTCTTGTGACAGTCCACCCAAATTTCTTCATTGACAGATTAGTGAGTGGATTACAAACAAGAGTCATAAAACATAAAACAGCCCAACTCTGCTAAGGCGATGAGACAAAAGCAATTACAACTGATGCAAATACACTTACTACTGTAGGAAATAAAATAAGAAGAAATTGAGACCGTTTTTTCTATATGATTATTTTTTCCCCATTCTTGACATTTTCTCTGCAATCTCCGCTCTGTATTCCCTGAGCTACAATACAATGCAAAACTGGATAAAAAACAACAAAACAGAAAACACTGCGAAATCGCAAAAACTAAATTAAACCTAAACAAAGCAGAAACATTTCCCAACACCAAGACACATTTTGGATGCGTGCAATTAATAGACCAATCGATTAGTTGAAACGGCGCACAAGGCAGACAGCTTTTTTTTATTGTCGACTGGGTTTTTTTTGGGATTAGAGTTATGTCTCATTGCGCATTTACATGGTGCAGTTTAAAGCGCTCTGTTGAAAGAACAGCGCAGCCCCTTTAAGGTCGAGCTAGAAAGGGGGACAGAGAGAGAGATGCACAGGCAGGTCTGAGGCAGAGCGGAACATAAGAGCAGAGAAAGTTAACTGTGAGAAACTGCCTGTTTAGCGGTGAATGTTTTATGCTACAAGCTTTAGCAATAAACACCACACAGCTTTTCTAATTATAGCAGAGTCCAGTGTCTGCTTCACCACTGCTGGGAAAAGAGAAGGGAGCTAACCCTGAAGCTAGCTGCTGCTTCAGCTGAGGAGTAATCACCTTCGCCTCCAGACCTCAGTTTAGAGGCGGTTTCAGCTGTTTCTATCGGAGTTTTCCTCAATAGTAGAGACAACAGACCAGAGCAGCACGGTCACTAAACCGTCAAAGAAATATTGCATTTCAGGAGCAAAAAGACCAGATGGAAAGACGAGGAAAATGACATATTATTGATGATGTAATGATGACATCACGACTAATCAATTTTGAAAGGCATGACTAGTCGACTTAGATCAGTTCTTTCAGAATTATTGTTTAGTTGGTACACTACACTACAATCTACTTTACCTGGCAAGTCATGACCTCACCCTACCACAAACTCCTATTAAATCACTAAACTTGCATTGTTGTGGCATGATCCTTTCTCATGAATGTTATAGTAGTACAAAATGATAACAGATGAAAGCAGCACATTGATAAATGTATAAGGCGAGTCAATTTTGCCTTATACGGGACAATTCAAGGTGCTTTACATAAAACATTAGAAGCATTACAGCAGGGTGCTGAAGAAGCTTTGAAAAGTACATTAAAAACAAACTTAAAAGAAATAAAAGAAATGAAAGAAAAACAGAAGAAATGAAAGAAAACCTCAAAGAAGATAGGGTAAATAAAGGTTAGTTATCTGTTGTTGTAGAAAAGTTTTTAACCCTGACATAAAACTTCTGAGTTTCAGCAGACCTGCAGTTTTCTGGGAGTTTGTTCCACATGTGAAGAGCATAGGAAGTAAATTCAGCCTCAATGTTTAGTTCTGACTCTGGGAACAGAAAGTAGACTTGACCCTGATGACCTGATTGATAACGAACCAGAAGTTCCTGAATGTATTTTGGTCCTAAACCATTCAGTGCTTTGTAAACTAACAGCAGGATTTTGAAGTCAATTCTTTGACAAACAGGAAGCCAGTGTAAAGATCTGAGGACTGGTGTTATATAATCCACTTTCTCCACTTTGTGACTGAAACTTGTGGCCATACAACTGTATAGCCAGTGAATTATCATTCATTTTTTTAAGCATGGTTTGTGGTACATTTCATGACAACAATATTAAATGGGTTATAATGAGTCATATGGATTATCTAATATGTAATCTTGTTATAAGATACTTTGAAATGTAATTATGATTTACAATCTACCCCAAAGTGAAAATGATATTTGATTTGATTGACTGCTCAAATGAGAGTTAATTTAATCATTTACCATTGGATATGGCTATAAGCTAGCTAAAGAACATGTTAATGAATTCAACAAACAACAATAAAGTAGCTATTATGCAGCAGATGGAATAAACAACATGTAATCTATTCATGTTTAACTAATAAGGACTTGCATCCTAAATTAATAATAATAGACTTACAATTCTTAAACCTCATTACCATCAAAGTAATCACTAGTGCGTACCAATGATTAATTGTCCACCTCTCACGCTGACAGTCACAGTGTAAACAGGGTAGTGTGTCACAGATCAGGGCCCAGACACACACGCCAAAAACAAACTGAAAGAAAGTGTTTTTGTCAAAAGCACAGAATTTATAAAAGATAACTATTGTAAATCCTGGAAGAAACCTAATCACATTAAAACAGGGCAGAAAGATGTGTTTTTTGTCTTGCTGTTGCCAGGCAACTGCAGAGTAGCTGACAGTTTGCTGTCAGTCATTCGGCCAGCTGTTGTTTATTGTGTTTGGTTGGTGTGATTTGGCTGCAGAAGTGCTATAAAAAAGGTAGAAACTGGTAACAAAATAGCTCTCATTAGCTTTAGAGCTGCTCCAGTTCCCCCATTGGTCCTTCTCAGCACTGGTGAAACTTGTGAACAAAGAAATAAATAAAATACAGAAAAGATGTGTTGAATTTGTTTCAACTCAGTATGCTCAAGGCGCTCTTTTAAAGCTGCAAGGTGCCTATAGCAGAAAAATCCAAGATGTAGCACGTCTTGAAGCGAAGGCAGTGTTTACAGGGCCCAAGGCAAATATACATACATGATGCCATCCTTCCCTCCAACTGTCTTCCTCTACTTTTCCTGCTACTTCACACCCACTTTGACTCCAGGGGTTTTCCTCAGCTCCATTGTACTGTTAAAGTATGACAATCTTTTTTTTTATTATTTCATCTATACAACGATGGGACAGCATCATGGACTGCAGTTGATGCAAAAGTTTATCTTGTATATGCTGACTGGATGAGGGTAGGTGCATTTTGCAACCATCATGATCATCACTGTGAAAAAGGGAGTTGCTGAAATTATAATCATCATCAGCATCAGTGTGAATGTTCCTGCACTGTCAGCAGTGTCTTGTGCCAGTAACAGCAGTAGATTGGCAGCATTTCAACTGTATTGAAAGAAATATGCAACTTTTGAGAATCTATACCTTTCTGCCTCTGGATTTCCTTCATGTTTTTGCCCCTCAGTGAAAGTCAGGACAATGCAGTCTGCATATCTGTTTGTTGGTTTACTGAAAAGCATTGATATATCTTTTGTAGACCAATGGTTTGGTTGTTTTACATGGACCCGTTGAAAGATCTTTTTAGTTACCTGGTCCTAGATATTTTCTTCAGGAGCATGTGGAGACCAAAACAGACCTCTATAAGCAAAGAGTATAAGTAATGGTTTTACTCTTATCATATTTTAGTCATTATATAGCCAGGAAAATGACAAGTATGTTGCTTTCTGTCTGTTGATATATGTTTTCTTGATTTGGTGATAGAATATCAATTGCAGTTTAAAGCTTGTATAGTGCTTGCTCAAAACAACAACAATATTTAAAAAATCCCTTATTCTTCTTCCAGCTTAACTCTCAGGAGACATTATAACTCTTTGAGCTACCATTCTTTTCTGAGGATATTAAATTTTGAAGCTTTATGATCAAACCGATATTTTGATATTTACGTACAGCATGTCTGATATGATATGCCCCTTGCACTATATTTTGTATGGAAAGGTATTACAACCTAAGCAAGTGACAAGAAGAGACCAAAACCAACCAGTCATGTTCAAATCAAATGAACTATATCTAATTAATGAATTGCAATAAAAAAGAAAAACTCTACAAAGTGCTTCTACAAAGTGCTATACTGTATAAATATCATCCATTATTCATGTAATGACATAAAGGAACTCAGTGCCAATGTGCTAATTGACAAAATAAATCATTACAAAAAGATGATCTACAGTTCATGAAACCTGAGCTTTTCCTGAACAAAAAGGAAGAAACCCTAAATCTGTGGTTTTTACATGTAGTGTATTTTGATTTGGAAATATGTGGGGCATATCTCCAAATATAGAAAAAAAAAACTGCGACAAATTCTCTATTCAGAACAACCTTATAGATCAGAGGTGCCGAAGTTCAGTCCACAAGAGCTACTATTCTGCAACTTTTAGATGCATCCCTTCTCTAACACACTTGAATCAAACGGCTGCTCTTATCCTTAAAATATTACCCATGATGGCATCATTAAAGCACTATCCCTAAGAGTTACCCTTGACAGACGAAAAATCCTCCCGAAGGTCCAAACATTTCTACGTGTACTGCTTCTCCAAGATCCCTGAGATGTGTCCCCACATGTTTTAGCATTTTGCTGCCACTTAGGGGCAGTAATCAGAAATATGTGGGACAATATAAGCCTTTGGTTCCTCTTGGTTGTTTTGGCACTATTTTTGTAGCTCTAACATAAGTATTATGTAATCAAGATTGTCACAAGCTTCTGTTGTCAGCAATTTTCACCTGTTATTTTTTTTTTTTTTTTTGCTATTCATCCTGCTGAGGGCCCTCCTCCTGGACCTTGCAAACTTTCAGCCAGTCAGCATTCAACCATCACATAGCATCGCTTTTGAAGGCTGCAACTGTCACTCTCATGGATGCCATTTTGCCAGTTGCCATGGTAAACCACCCTGTTTGTGGAAAGTTGTTGCATTTTGTGATGTTCTGGAAGTCAAAGTGAGTTTATCTTGTAGCAAGGTGATTTATTCCTCTGTGTCAGAGCGAGCTCAAAATCATGATGAAGAGTGAGGAGACCGAGGAGCTGAAATTATATTACTACATTGTAGGAGTTGTTTGCACATTCAAACTGTCCTCTGTTATACTCTGCTTTTAGCCAAGGCTGTCAGCAGAAAAGTGCTGGTATATATCTGCTTTAGATATTGCCGAATAAATAATTAAAAACCGGAGCTTTACACGTCAAGAAATGGTGATGTGTACATCGCTTTGAACAAGCTGCAGAGGAAATGAATAAATACATAAATTGTGTCTGTGTGTGTGTGTGGGTGTGTGTGTGTGTTTGTGCAGCACACAGGCAAAGAAGCCACTGAATTGAAATTACACAGAGGGATGAAAGCAAGAGGTAATTTTAAAAGAGAGCATGAACTGTCAGAAAAGCTTTTTCTTCTCCTGCAGCACGGCATGTTTAGGCAGAGCATTTGTGAAATGACACATCCAGCCTATCGTTACAAAGAGCAACAGAAACTCTTTGAGTTCTGTGGGTTTCTTCGACAACTTCACAAATTGCATTTGTTTGCATGGTAACGATAGTGTTCAAGATTATATACTCATAAAGCAGTATGTAAATATTGTTGATTCATAGAGAAAAAAAAACCTAAAGTTTTCTTTAGTCAGACACAATCTCAGAATTCCATGAGTTAGATTTTAAACAGCTAGCCATTTCACCATCAAATTTTAAGCCTTTCCTGAATATGTTAAATGTTAATATAAAAAAAGCTGCACAGTATAATATTGTTTAAAAGTCTTGAGCTATGCCTCATTTTTTTAAATTTTGCCAATGGGGAGCCAAACTTTCTCGTAATATTTTGAGTCGGCCTTGAGCACCAACTCTTAAAGGCCCATTCCTTAACTTTTCGACCTTTAAACTCAACATTCTGGACTCGTTTGATGGCAGTGTCACATTTATTGTGTGCATTTTTGGAGCCGTCGTGGCCCATCAGTTGAGAAACCGCACAATAGTTCATCCGGGACGCATGTGTGAGGTTGCGGCTGAGTTTCGCTTTGTGCAAGCATTGCACACCAACAAGCGGATGTAAACATACCGGGCGTTTTGAATGCACACTGTGGAGGATTCAGCAAAGAAAACCCTAGAAGACATTATCTGTGGAATGGAGGAAACAAGAAAGAAAGCAAGAGATAAGACAAGAGTCGAGATATGACTTTTTTTACTGTCTGGAGAGATATTACAGTTAGGATGCAAGATGGATGCTGATAGGGGGCACATCACTGAGAAAATGGCAAAAGTTAAGTAGTGCGTCTTTAAGGCATTAGATGACATTAAGACATTTTATCTTAATTTGCAATCCAATTCTTGTTCCAGACCATTTTGGAGAACACTGGGTTTGATTATCCACTTAACACCGTCATAGTTCACATGCATTTTACACCAAGGTCATAATAGAGCTGTTAGCAGAAACCTTGGCATGTTCCAGCGTTGTGTGCAGTTTGTGTCGATAACAAATTTCAGGAAACTGGAAAAGCAGAGAACTAGTGGCAGTCCATAGATGTTATCTACAGCCGAACAGTGTCTAAAAGTGAGGTCTTCAAGAAATGTAAGTACCTGAAAGATTTATCTTTTTTTTTCCAGTTAATCCATCTACTGTTCAGCAAAGCCTCACCAGAAATGGTTTCCATGGAAGAGAAGCTATCAAGAAGCCCTTAGGAAGGGAAACAAAGAAAAGACTATGGTATGCCACATGACATAAGTGAACTAAAAGTCAGTGATAACAGGTCTTGTTGAGTGATGAATCTTCCCAGAGCTCCAGCCTCAACATTATGTAGCTATTATGCTGTGAACAAGTGGAACAAACTGTCAGTGGAGATTAAACTTTCACCAAATGTAGACACTTTTAATTCCAGGTCAAAAACATTTTTCTCATGGGCCTACTGATCCACCTGAAACCTTTCAGCCTCGGGTTTTGAAGGGAGGACTCTTGTTGGCTTCTCTAACGGTCACTGATTAAATCCACAAACAAAGTGGGTGAGTTGAAGCTGTGTCTTTTAGATTGTGAGGGAGAGAGATTGGGGGGCTTGGGAGTCACTGCTCTCAGAGGGCAGGTGAAATGTAATTTTTGCGATTTTTTTGCTGCCTTAATACTTTCTAATGCTTTCTTTAAAAGCATTAGCTAGATGGTGCAATGTTTAAAGCACTTTCAATTGTCTTGTACAGGAAATGTGCTATGGAAATAAAATTGCCTTGCCTATTGAAGCAGTGTGGGATCAATTTGATAGAGAACAGGACAAAAGCCAATGTCCAAAGAAGAGATTTGAAATTGCCTTCAAGAAGCCCAGAAAAACTATTTTTGGAGACTTCTTAAAGAAATTATGAGAGAGCTGGTCTTTGAAACTCAGGCTGTGTTGAAGAATAAAAGGTTCACACACACCAAATATTGACTTTCAAGCTCATTAGAGCATCACAATCTTTGTTTTACCTTTATATACATCATATTTTCATTCAATAAATTGTGCCCATTTCTGATTTTACTGGCACACTATAAAAAAAAGAGGGATTGCTCAAGACTTTCACAAAATACTGTAGTTTTTAGGGAATGAATCAGCTTCAGTACAACAGAGCCGATCTTCAAACCTTGTTGCTCACATGTACATTAATACTGACAGAAAGCATGAAGTGCTTCTCCTCCATTCTTCAAACCAGGAAACAGCCTTGTCTGTGTGTCAGAGTGTGTGCATTGTTGCGTTTTGCTGCAGTCATTTAGCTCTGCAGCAGATAGCTCCGAGTTTGCTTCTTTATAGCAACTTTCCCTCTCTAATTGGTCACAGTGCAGCTTTGTTGTGGGAAACAGTCTGTTTTCTCTGACTGCGGGTCAAAGTTTCCCATTGAAAAGTAAAGTGAAGTAGCCTACTTCCCTTCCCCTTTTCAGACAGGAAACAAACTACTTTGTAATAACTTTCTCTTTGGGTTTGCTAACATGCATAAATCAAATGTAGCATGGAAGTACAAACTGGCACAATGAGCTGTAATATTTATATCATTACTGTCTAGAAAAATCTCTTTTCCCTCAATTTGACGCTGATGGATGCCAGAAACTTTTTAACATTTCACCTCACATCTTCAAAAGCTCCCAGTAGATTTGTTTCATTTAACCTACTCTTTGACCCATTTTCAAGTAGCTTAGTGCTGACAACAAAAGAATAGCAACATGACACCTCTTATAAAGTAGCTTCACCAAGCTAAGAAGCCATTACGTCTGATTCTTTTTAATTCCACCTTGTTTGAACAGGCTTCCCGTGTACAACAAAGTCACGGCCAGGGGACTGTCTGTAACAATGTGGCAAACCTGTCACTCACCCTGTGTATCTATGTGCTTCCTTTCACCCAAGAGCCCACCTCTTTCCATTAGGCTGAATAAATGAGGTGCCAATCAGACGGTTGAGGTTTTGAATCCACAGAGAACACAGGAAGGGCCTCTGTCTGCTGGCTGTTTATAGTAAAATGTTGTTGGAGATAGACAAGGGGATTCGCTTCACACTTGATACATTGTGGGAGCAGCAAACAGAGGCACGCAGTTGTTGCAAGCAGGGATCTCAGGTGGTCTATGCTTATTTTAAGGGTGAGAAGGGCTGCAGAACAAAGAGAGGCAGATGAAAAGAAAAAAATCAATCAATAAGCATATGTCCCTCAGATATAGTTCCCCTCTGAGCTCAAAACTGTTCTTGTGTCATTCAATCATTCTCACAAATTATTTTTACATCCGAACAGAAGTGGGTGACACATTAGGGCTAATGAGCAGGCTACAGTGCAGCACACGCCAATAAGTTCAAGCATCTCAATGATCATAAACTCCAGACTTGCCACACATTGAGAAGCCAGAGGGTGATATTCTGGCAAGCGAATGTCATAAAAAACTGTTGCTCTCCTAGACAGAGCCTACCAGCATGTGGTCTGCTTAAGAAAACAATCAGGACAGGTTTTTATTTTTTTTATTTTACAAGCATCAAGTCATTTTGAAATACAATGTTTCCAATGTTAACAACGTGCCATACCCCAATCATAATAAAGCCTCTGAACATCTACTACTCCCTTCAAAATCATAAAAAAAAAAAAAGTTACAAAGTGTTATTTCAGACTCCAAACTTTGTGGTTTTTACTTAGGTTAACACAAGTAATTAAATTGTATATTTCAGTAAGGCAATTTTATTTGTATAGCACATTTCACAAGACAATTCAAAGTGCTTTATATAAAACAAAAGCATTGCAGCAGGGTGCAGAGGAAGCATTAAAAAAGTACATACAAATCCAACTTTAAAAAGAAATTCAAGAAAACAAAGCTTTAGTGAAAAAAAAGATTAAGTGCAAGAAATAAAAGTTGCAGTGTGAGGAATTAACAATTGTTTTGAAAAAAAAGCTGGAAATTAAAAAAGTTCAGCCTATATTACAAACGAGGAAACAGCATGGCGAATATCATCATTTTATGATGGACATGAATATAATATAATTATTTCAATATAAAATAAATATAATCTTACATGAAGTATCAAAATATGGGAAAGTTGTACACAGCTAAAATAATCTGTTCCCCCTCATTGAAAGTGTTTGCAGACTCTAGTGTGTCACCTGCTCTCAGGTCTTTGAACAATCAATGAAACCTTTGAGCCCATAACATGCATACGACTGGCCTTGGCGCAGTTAATAAATCCTGATTTTTTTTTTTGTTCCGATGACCATTGAAAATGTTTTGTTTTTTTTACACACGGTTGATAAATGAGTATGAGGGGCCGTTTGGGACTTTATTCAGAATTACCCTCTCAGACACATGTGAAACTTAAGTAATTCACACACTATACTAAAACCTCTCATATATCATAGTAAAATCATTCACGCACTATAGTGAAACCTCTCATGTACTATACTGAAA
Source organism: Leptatherina wallacei (assembly GCA_028567055.1). Lineage (NCBI taxonomy): Eukaryota > Metazoa > Chordata > Actinopteri > Atheriniformes > Atherinidae > Leptatherina > Leptatherina wallacei. The sequence goes on from JAOXYM010000014.1 coordinate 21,029,684, forward strand.
TGCTCTCGCACACTATTATCTTTTGTGCTTGTTTTTCCTTCTGGCAGCACTGGTTGAGGAACAGGAACATGGTAACAATGGTTTTATGCTGTACTAACTGCTCAGCCGCCTGGAAGTAATCTCAGTGAAGTGGCTGCCTTCTTCACTAACAATGATAATGTAATATTTATGAAATTATGCAGAGACCCTTTTGGATATTAATGAGGAAGCAGAAAGGTAATGTCAGAAACAACCTTTATTAAAGAGCATATCATAAAGGTGTCCAGTCTCAGATATGGAGGGGAACCAGTTCCTCAGGTGATGGCTCGGCACCAACCACTTGCTGCATAAGTGTACCCAGAGTAACCAGAGGAGCCACAAGGCAAAACCACACCCACAGAAGGCACTGCAAATTCACACAGCACTTCAAATAAGGTTCCTAATACCACCTCACACAGCAAGCTTGACCACTGCAAACAGAACGCTCCCACACGACAGTGTGTCACCCTTAAGGCAGGCAGAGGGCAGCACCTACTACCAACCAACTGAAGGTTAGGTGGACCCACTCCGGAGTCCGACACCAGACACAATTTAAAACCCTAAAACGTTCACACTCATACTACTCATACACTCTAAACTAACTTTAAAAGGCTACTTAACTTTCCAGGAGATCAAGACCCTCCCCCGGGGTCTGAGCTTTGGCGCTGGTCCGGCACCACAAGTCGGTATCACAGCGGAAGACCCGGTCCAGCGCGGTGAGGTCTCCACTGACGGCAGGAGGCCCTCTTCTCAGCTGGAGAGTGGCTTGGCGTGCTCCTAGATGTCCCCGCTCACTGTTTATTTCCCTGCCTCTGCAGCATCCTCACCCTACAGCCCTGCTAGCTGTCTTCGCCGCCGGCAGCCCTAACCAGCTGCGATTGGCACCCATCGGCACCCCACCTACACTTCACCTGCGTTTGGAGTATTTTCAATAGAAGTCGAGGACTTCTATTTACAGCACAGCATATGTTAATTGCCTGAGCTATGCTAGGTGGCCAGTTGGCACAGCCTTATTCAAACTGGTAGTGTAGTGTGTAAGAGCATTTCAGTATAGTACGTGAATGATTTTAATATGATATATGAGAAGTTTTAGTATAGTGTGTGAATGACTTGAGTTTCACAAGTGTCCATGAGATGGTAATTCTTAATAATGTCCCAAACGGCCCATCATAAATGAGGTTCCAGGTCCACTTGAAAAACTGAAATATATCTCCCTGAATTTTAAAATGAAAAAGGATTATCATGTCAGGCCAGAAATCCACAGTAAACAAAGGACAGTGTTCCAGATTAAACTTGTCTCTTGCGCTGTCTATCTCTCTCCTGAGTTTCCTTTTATTCTTTTTACTTAATGTCTTTTCATTCATCAGGAGATATAATGGCCATACCAAATGTCACCACAAACAGACAGGGTCTGACTCA
>JAOXYM010000014.1:21059482-21075282 GCA_028567055.1 Leptatherina wallacei
TTCTTGGATTGGTTGTACTGGCAAAATGCAATTTCCCCTCGGGGATCAATAAAGTATAATTCATTCATTCATTATATCACATCGACTATTCTGTGTCTGTGTTTTACACACAAAACTGGAGAAATTAGTTTTATTTGTGTTTAGAAATAATGAAATGCGTGCAGTTTACTGCAGCTGTGTGCCTCTAGTGTAGACACGCTGGAGGATGTGCTTCAGCGCCGCTCGGTGTAAACCCTTTTTATATCTTTAATGCTTGTATTGTTCTTCCTGGTGTTCCACAGGCCATCACCGCAATTAGTCTTATCAGACTGCAAAAGTCAAGAACAATACACACCTGCTTTCTTGTGCATCCTAATTTGTTAAACCTCCAAAAATCCTAACTATGACATCAAGCTACATAAAAAATCACAGTTATTCTTTTATTTGTGAAGAGTTACCATTTCCACTCTGCATTGCGGGTACATTTCAGAGTGACGGCCATTTCCACACCCAGCAGAGCTACGCCCGTCAGCAGCAGCCAATAGAGTGGCTCCCCTTTAACAGCCACCACTCGCCACACGGTCACCACCCCATGGACTGCAAACAGGAAGCGGCTCATCAAAGCCAACAAGATATTGAGGAGGTGACACATCATGCACCGCAGAAAACCTGCACAGAGGATCGCTCTATTAGGGATTGTTAGGTCAGAGGTGTCTAAAATTCACATTTTTAAAAGTAGATTCCACAAGAGTTCTGTAACCACTGTAGCTCATCATCAGATAGCTTGGGCAATTCATCTTAATTCATTTACAGTGTCGCACATGTGGGACATTGCATTAAATGACACTAGGAAAATCCTGTTAGTGTGTCATACTTAATTTCCAACAGATCATTCTTACAAAGCTGATAAGAGCTGAGACCAATACAACTATTTAGCTGAAAAATATGGCAGAATATAAACCAGTGATCATTGAAAAGCTGCCCATTAAATATGATAAAGAAATGTGTCTAATATTACTGTTACTGTAACAGAGCAATAAAATGTTTTAGGGATTTTTTGTGTGACCAGTTAAATTTGCAATAAATTCATGAAATGTTGTAAATCCATTCAGTGTGATACTGCCAAAAAGCTGTCATCACTAAAAAAAATATCTTGTAACCACACACATCATTACACCTCAACCCAGTTCAGCCTTGACTATTAGTAATGATGTGTCAGTGTGCAAGCAGGTCTTGCTGTCAGTTAGTCAGCAGGATAAAATCCTCAGAGCTTTGGGAAAATTCAGTGAGACATGATTAGTGAGCAAATGTTAAACAAACTTATCTGCAGTCAATATTATAGGACTTCAGGAAGCTTTTCTCTGGTTTACTTGAATTTGATGAGTAAATCTCAGGATTCCTATGTTAGCTTAAAATTTGAGCCAGAAAGGAAGAACCCTGATTGACAGCTCATTAAGATGCTTATCACAGACCCAGTTCAATACAGGTCAACGACTTTGTTGCATGTCATACCTGTCTATTCCTCTCAATATGCGCTGTCACTATGTTTCACTTTAAAGGCAGATTGCTAGAAAACTACAACCAATGTCCTCCATGAAACACTTTGGGGATCCTGGTCTTATTTGTGAACTAAGTAAAGTCACTTTAGGCAAAAAATTATTTCATTTCATTTAGTTTTTATCATGCAGTCCAATTTTAGACTCTTCTTCTAGATTGCACTGCAATTTATCTATGCAATGTTTATGCAAGTCTGGAGTTGCTTATATAGTTTACAGTCTGTTTACAGACTGTTGTTTTTTTATAAAAGTGATGTCAGACAGTGGTCAATAGGAAAACCTTTCTGAGAACGGTTGCTGCCATCAAGATGAATTCAGTGTCAGCTGAAACATTTTTAAAAAATGTCTGTGTTCTATTGAGAGTAAATTATTTGTTAGATTAGCAAATCCTTGAATTTAGTTTTTACCTACATTGTACATAGCATCCAAAAAGTTTTTGAACTGTGGAGTTTAAAAAAAGGGTCCTTCACATAACACTCATACCCTGAAAAAATAAAATATTACTGCTAATAGAATCATCAGGGTGTTAAAACATAGTACAGCTAAAAACTTTGAATATTACATAAAGATACAACATGTTTTGGATCTGTCTTTTTCTCATATTCACATGTTTTGTTCTAGTAATTTATGCAAAGTATTTCTTCCTTAATAATTCCTAATTTGTGCATTGACACATTAGATCTCAAGGCAGTTTATAAAAAATATAATTATCCCAGCGTAAGTAGTCATCTGGAAAAATACTAACATGATAAATGTTTTTAATAAGGCTAAACAAATGTTATTCTGAGGGAACTCAAGTATCTGCAAGTACTCGACAACCAAAGATGTATAAGTTTTACGCTTTTATAAAGCACCTCGTAAATGGTGCTTTTTTTCTGCTTATACAACATTTTTATTCCTACATTTGACATTTAAACTGAACTGGAAACAAATTACACTGAGCTTTCCTTGTAAATGTTATCTTATGCATCCAAAAACTGAGTCTGCTGTGATATTGTGCATAATAATAGACTGAACAGAGTTCATGCAATATGAATGGTGCAGTTGCATGCAGTACAAACCTACACAACAAGTTGGACTCCTTACTGAATTTAGTGCCCTCAGTGTATTTCCAAAAGATTCTCTGGCTTTGTTGCGGTGGAAAGTGACAGCGCAGTCCCACGCAATGACCTGGCCTCAATCTGTCCAATTTTGGCTTTTATATGACTGCTGCCTCCTACAGCTACTGGAGGAGTAGACATGTCTGAGGTGTGTATTCCTGTGTTTGTGTGTGTGTTTAGTTGGGAGTGACTGCACTTCATATCTACTGAAGTGGAGTATCAGTGTGCTGTAGTGTTATCCACAAGTGTATATTTGCGAGTCTGCGTCTCCCCCAGTGCCATCATAGGAGATAAGGTTTCCTGCCCCTTGCGCCCACATCTTCATTGCCATCCGTCATGATGTCATCTCTCCTGGCCCAGAACAAAGTTATCTGCTTGGGAGAAACCAGCCTGTCGGGCTCCCTGCTCTGAGAGCACCCAGCCCTGCCCTCCTCCCACCCATGCCTGCTCTGCCTCTGCACCAATGACCCTGATAACAACCTTACTTCCTGCACACAAAAACATGGAGCAACAAGAGGAAAAGGGAGATGCTGATGGCCCCCTGAGCAATCATAAACAGAGTGTGTGGGTATGTGACTGCTGTTGTGTTAGAATCGGGATGCTGCGTGGGTTGATGTTTGTCATGATCGTCGATCCACTTAAAGCACAGATGAGTGACATGGTGGGTTCGTTGTCTTTAAACTGTAAAGACTGAGAAGATATTTAATCAATATGCAGTGGTGGGGGGGGGATCACCAGTGAGGTTTTTAAAAGCCTGATTAATTGTTTTTGTCCATTTGGAAGCAGATGAAATAACACTGAATGAGGGATTTATGTATCCAGCAGACAGAGTGCAACATTAGCACTTATTTGGAGATTCTGCCCTGCACTAAGTCTAACATTTATTCATTCTCGTTCAGGCTTTTGTGTCAGTCGTCCTTTATCTTTAACTTTATCTTTATAAAAAGAAGTGGAATAAAAGTGAACCAAAATGTGGAAACTGCAGGATGTAAAATCAGCACATTAAGCTGAAACATGATGCTGCATATATTTCCATAAAGTAAGTTCATTGCTCCAAAAAGATTTTTTTATTCATCTTTTTCTTATTCTGTTACATTGGATAATTTCCTCTTTTTTCTCTAGAAAGTTCACATTTTCAGTACACACAGTGGGTTTAGGTGTTTATTCTTCAGTTCTGGTATCTCAATTTTGTGATGAAGACAGAGAAATATGTTTCTTCTGATGACTCCTGTATGGAGATCATATTTGTGCAATTGTGATCACACACACGCAGTGCCGGCTTTTTCTTTTATAGTAAAAAAGGCCTTTTGAACAGTCCAATGAGCACCTTTCTCTAAGTCAGATTGGTGTAGAGGTGCACATTTAAACACCTTTTCCCCAAGTCAGTATGACCCTGAGCGCTGTTAAAAGGAACAAATATTGGGTATGAAGACAAAAGCTTCCTGTATTGCTTTGTAGGACATAGGTCTGTAAGGAGGACAGAGAAAGGGCAAAAAAAATGTTGGTATAACAGAATGTGCAAGTATCTCAGTTTACAGGAAAATTTCATTCTTAGGCAGCTGCTTTGAGGAGGATAAGGCTGTGAAATATTGGGATACGGATTAAGAAGTTAAAATCTTTACAAAGCTGTAGAATTATTTTTATTTTGACAATCATACATGAACAACCTACATCTGTGAGAAGGGATTTCACCATTTTCTTTTTTTAAAAATTCTTTAATCACAATGAAAAACAGTGGATTTTTTTTTGTTCAAGTGAAGGAGAGTAGTACACACAGATACATACATACAGGTAGTGGAGGAAGTTCTTTAATGACAAGGAAACAGGCAGAGCTGGCAAAAGAAGATAAGACACTCCAGATGGTATCCTAAATGATAAAATGAACCAAAAAAAAAAGGTGGAAGACCAAAGGAGATAGAAAATGGGGGAGTGATGGTGGGGGAGAGGGTGAATGAGTTATCAGCCATGCAGAATAGCAGTACACCTCATCTCGTCAGTCATCCTCTTGCCTGGGAGGTGCTTTGCTTTGTGAGATAACAGGCAGCTCAAAGACAAGAGTTTGGTTAACTATGATTATAGTCAGAGTGAAGCTCTGTCTTGTTCATATAGTATGTTAAAATCTTGAATAAACAGTATTCACTGTGTATCTGAACCTCCAACAGGCCGCACAGTCCTTTGCCTCTACACAACTCTGTTTTTAAACCTATTCAAGTCCTCTAAAAACTTTTTTAAACTCATCACTACTTCCAATTAATTTCCATATTCACAGGCTGTTAAATACTTCAGTTTTTCTGAAGTTTATTCTTGCTGAAGCCTGCAGTACAGTTCAGCTGCACCAGTCTGCCAGCAATAAAGTGGCACAACTCCAGCAGTTTGTTATGTACAGCTCTGCCTCCTCCTTACATGGTGTACGCCACCCAGTAGATCACATTCACCACTGCGAAGGTGAAAGGGAAGACAGCCCTGGCATAGATGTCGATGGTATCTGCATCAATGGGCTTGCAGACGCATTTTGAACAGCACTTCTTCTCTTCCTCCGTCTCCTCTGCCGGCCTGGATCTTCTCCTCCTCGGCTCAGGCTCCTCCGTGCCGCCCTCCCCTGGGATTTCACTGCCAGAGCGCTGCGTCCGGCCGTGGCGGTTAGAAATGACCACACCCTGATTCATGCCAGTGACCGACAGGGAGAAAAGAACCATAGCCTGCTTCCCGTTCTTCACAATAGACTGTAGGGAGGAGGGAAAAAAACATGTAAGCATTTACCAAACAGAGGTTCTGTAGATTACAGAAATATAAAACCTCTCCGAGGCTGTCGTATGCTCAAGTTTTTTCAGGTGTTTGGTTTTATGAAATGCCAAATATAAATCAAACTGGGGTGGGGTTTTTTTTTTTACAAAACAAAAGTTTCAGACAAATGCAAATGTCAGTCAGACGTTGTGCAGACTGCATAATATAAACTTGGGTTCATATGTTAATGGCATAGTCTGGAGAATTCCTGGTAAGTGTGTGTGCTTGCTGTTTATGCACTTTTTTCTTTCCTTAATATTTATTATCTTCCTTTCAATGATAATACAGAAAGCTAGGATAGAAACTGGCTTGGATGATAACTCATACCTGCCACTTTCACCATATCTGTCATGAGCTGAACCTTAGAGCTAGAGTTTCATGTGATCTTTGATCGAAAGCTTTTTTGAAAGAATGCAACTCAGAGCAGGCGTCCTTGTTTTCACACTCGGATATTACTCTGTTCTCCTTCAAATCTCTGTCTTCATCTTAAAAAGACCTTCGCTGGATGCAAGAACAGTCATGAGCACAAGGAGGTATGCACTTTTCAGTTTTAAGGTTTTACATATCAGTACAAAATAAATATTAATCTGGTCCTTACCAGGTTTTAAATGAGCTATATGCAACCTTAAATGAATAACAACATATGACCAATCACAACATGTCACTATGAAAGAAAACTAAGTCCAAATGTAAAAGGAGTGTGTAAATAATGTAGAACTACCTATAGCAGCCCTACTTGTTTTCTGTATGCCGTTATATGACCGATGTCTTATAATGATACCTGTCAGCATTTTAATCAGGTTGAGGTCTGGACTTTAACTGGGCTCTTAATTATTTAACAAACTGCTTGTCTTTTCCAGGAATTCTGTTGTAGATTTGCTGATTGGATCATTGTCATGTTGCACAACCCAAATTTGACTCAACTGATTGCCTCAGGTTTGACTCCAGAATTTAATCAACAGAGTAGTTTATAGTCAACTCATTCACTGTAAGGTGTCCAGGTCCAGTGGCTGCAAAACCAGCACAAATAATCACCTCTCTACTACTGTGGTGTGTGTTTGTGCTGATATGCTGTCTGGTTGGTTTTTAGCAAATGTGCTGCAGAGCATAATGATTTAACATCTTTAGTTTCATCCGTTCAAAGAACATTGTTCCAGAAGTCTTGCAATTTGTTAGGATTGAACGTTGCAAAACTAACCTGTGAAGTCAAGAGACTTTCTTCTGGTACCCGTCCAGGAAAGCCATACTTGCTTAGTCCTTTACTAATTTTATTGCCATGTAACAGTTAACATGCTTACTGAGGCCTGCAGAGTGTGAGTCTGCGTATTTTGCCGTTTCTCTGATCATCCCACATTCTGAACTTTGGGAAAAGTTGCTGGGATGTCCATATTATTTAAATTATTTCCATTTATGAATTACCACTGTTGAATACTCTAGATTGCTTGGTCTTTAATGTAAAGCAACAAATGCTTGTTTGAGATATATTGCTGATGTCTCTCCTCATTGGCACATACCTGAATGCTACAGATGAGCAAACTTCCAAACTTCTGCTTTTATAAAGGTGCTGACACTTGCTGATGATCAGTTAATCGAGTAACTTGACGAACAGCACCCGGCTGCTGCTTACCATAATAATTCCTCTGGAAGCGGTAAGGCTGTGCTTTGTTTTTCACACAATGTTTTTCCATTTTTGTTAAGTTCTCTAAGCTAAGCTTGCTCTCCTTCACCTCTAAACTGTGATTGTGCTCTCGGATTTGCTGATGCTTTTCCAAATGTCTTGCCATTTAGTTTGAGTCCTCAGGCTTCTTCTCACAAATGTCTCTTTGTTAAGGAGAGCAGTACAAAACATGAGCATAAGAATAAGCAATCCTGCTATCACACTGAAAAAGCATGCTCTTAATTAAAGATCATAATATAGCTCTGTATGAACTGATACTAAATGATTATGTACTTGTAAAATCACTACAAGCCACTGATTTGTTAGAGAGAATAGACATTTGAATTATCATGTGACTCCTGCACGCTAGCATTCAGTTATCAAGCATAAAACATGACCAATTAAAAATCCTGCTTACTGAAAGGTGGTCTGTCAAAAATGGAAAATGAAATCTTCCACAAGTGATTATGGTTATGATCAAACTGAGCCTTACAATGCTGCAGAATGAGGCAGAGTTGTCGGATAAGAAGTGAGAAATAGCACCAATAAGACATGAATTTCTCCTCCTAAAAATGTATTTAATATGAACTGAAAACAGCAGGACACCTTCTATTAAAATCCTTTTTGAGCATGATTTTACTAGGAGACTTAGCTCTGACTTGTTTTGCTCTACCATGATAGGCACTAGTGGTGTTTTGGCCTATTTCTGAAATGAAAACACTTGATCCTTCACACTTTAACATGTGACATTTGATAAAGATTGAAAATCCAAAACTGCAGCGCTAGTTGACTTTTCTATGAATATTAGATAACGTAGTCTTAAATTTAAAAGGGAATAAATAATTTATCAGCTTACTGGTTTATTCTCATAGCGTTTGTTCAATCAGTTTTAATAATACTGTACTGACTGTGTAGCTGCTGAGCATCATTGCCCAATTTATCAATTATGTCTCTGTCATTTTGAGATTTAATCAGTTTCCTCATCATATCTCCACTTTCATACAGTCTGGCAGGTAATCTTGTACTTATAAGGAATTACAAATTGCTAAAAATGCTGTTTGTTCTTCTGCAGGTACGCCTCAGTCAAGATGCACATCTACAACAAAAGAAGCTAGAAAAATGAAAATCCCTATTTCTTCCTGTAGGGAAATCAGTTTTACCCATTTTGCTCTACAGAGATTCATTCATTCTGAAGGTCAGAGGAAAAAATGCTTGTCAACACAGGCTTGATATCCGACCCAGGTCTATATGTTAAAAGCCATGCTCATTACTGCACACCCCCACTGAAACAGTGCATTGTTAACGTGTTGACACTTCCTCACCTCTGAGCTGAGCTTGTTGGCCTTCACCTTGGCCTTCTCTTTGAGTCGGTAGTCGGCGTTGTAGTGAGCAAAGGCGTACTCGATGAGGGCCGCGAAAACAAACACATAACAGATCCAGAAGTAGACATCCAGCGCCTTGATGGCTGACGCTCGTGGCAGGGAAGAGCGGGCGCTCACCATCAGGGTGGTCATGGTGAGAACAGTTGTGATCCCTGTACAAATAACACAGATTCAAATTACGGTTTAGGCTTCTGTCTGGTTTTAAACACGGCTAAACATGGCAGCAAACAGTGATTTAGTACGTGCAGATCAAGTGGTGTGGTGATGGTCTGATCTTCCTTTGTGTGGCCTTTTCCACTTTTCATGAGCTCTTTGTTTTGAAAACCAGGATGGTTCAATTGTCTGTAAGTCTATCAGAGTCAGAAAAGTTCTAAGCTTTCCTCCACTCCCTCCCTCTTGAGTAATAAAATCAAAACCCCAATTTGTTCTATTTTTCCCTGACAGATGATCATATGACCCTTTTGAATATTCCTCTTGTGCCACCATCTGGTCTAAATGTTTTCATCAGGCCATGCTGTGTTTATAGGTGCCTTGCAAATGCTAAAACTGAGATTGGTGAACATAATAAACTTTATACTTGATTGGGCATTAGGTTATTAGCATTGTTCTAATGCAATCCAACCTAATGTCAGAAATCTGAATGGTTCTAATTTACAAAACACCTCCTCTGTTCAACAGAAGGAACTACTGGTTAAACATAACTCCAAGGAAAATGTGTCCTGTGCTAACCCACCGGTATGAGTCCTGCAACGTAGCCTGAGATTAAAATCTTAGGATACACAGTTGCTTACTTTGAAAGGCTTTGCTTTTACTGGTTAAATTGGCAAACTTAATGGCCCCATATACATGCAGAAGAAATGACTGATAATAGTTGCTGCTGCAGGACTAATACATTGTTGTTTTTTAACCTGCAGGAGGCATGGCAGTTCAGCAGGGTCGAGCTTCAGTCATCTGTAGCTCAGATCATCTCTAAATGTGGTCAGAATTAATAGAATTGAATGTATAACCGATATATTCACAGAAGAGCTGTTAAATAAATGTTGATACCAGGTCAGAAAATGATCTCACAGAGGTGTTATATGTTGTTACATGAGGGCACAAGACTCCAGTATGCACAAAGATGCTGCAGAAAACAGTGTAACCTATTCTGTCATTTGGCAGGGCTGATTTGATTCATATTGCACAGGTTTAAGATTCCTGCCAATCAAGTTCAATGCTGTTCTCCAAGCAGATATCATTATATGGATAACTTATGATAGTTGCAGTTTCCTAAAGTCTTTTTAATTAGATACACTGGTATTTCCAGCAGGTTCTTATTCTTGAAGATAATAAAGTCTGAACTGTTGCAATGATGGTATCTTCTTGTGACCATGTGTTCTTTCCTCTTGCACCATCGTTATGATGGGACTTCATCCTCTGTTGACTTTTCAGTATCTTCTTCAGAAAGATGAACATGGGTTTACTTTCCAAGCCACAAAATTGAATTTAAATAAAAAACCTTTACAAAAAGAAATGAGCAACATTTAATACCAACCTAAGGTTACCCGAGCTGGGACAGCTGATTGGCTGATCCAAAAGGACACCCAAGACATGGCAACCAGCAATATTGAAGGCATGTATGACTGGATGATGTAGACGCCTCTGTTACGTCTCAGCTCGAAGCGAAGACTGAGCCTGGGGAATCGTCCCGCTAGGAAACAGAAGAAAAGACACCCAGTTTAATTTCAGAACTGAAGAAGCTAATTATTACCTACACCAAGGCGCATGTCATGTATTCGGTGGTGTTGGTTTGCTGAATCTTTTAGAGGATTCTTTATAATGGGGAGATTTGGGGATAAATTTATCATTAGAACTTCTAACTCAAAAATAATGCCCACAATCATTGGCAAAAAAAATGACAATGGCTTGGCGGAAGTCTGTGCTCTCTGAGTGTTTCTAGTTAATTATAATTATAAAGGAATTTGTTGTTCTATACACACAGCAGTGGATTGCAGAGACTGCCTGCTCACTTGTGCCACATGTTAGAAAACAAGAATTTAAGCCTAAAATATAGTGGTGTTGGAGGCTGCATCTTCCCAGCAGCAGCTCCTGTCATCTTCTAAATCTCCTGCCTAGTTCAGTAGAAACTTTGTCTTGATCCATTTCCTCTATGCATAGTGTATCACCACAGCGGTGCCTGAATTTTAAGAAGATCCGGCTTCAAAAAGAATGTGTAAAGCGCAGCCCAAAAACTTCAAACGTAGTACGAGCTGACTGCTCCAGCCGATACCTTTAAAGATGAAGAAAAGGAGCAAAACATGTGTTGCTCACCTGATTTGAAGTTCATCATCTCGGTCACAAAGCGGTAGTCTGTGATGGTGAACTGGGAGAGCTCCAATTTGTCAAGTCCATGGATGTGCCTCTGACTGTCTGACCAGTGATACACGATGTCCTCTGAGGAGTAACCATCTTCATCAGGAAAAAAAAAAAAAAAGGCATTTTATCAGCCAGCAGAAAAATGGGGAAAAGGAGGTTTGTTTATGTGGCTCTTTTTTTTTTACTCAACTAACAAACAACTAAAATAAAATATCTGACCTTTTATCAGAAGTTTTGTGACTTTAAAATACTTCAGCAATGAAAGAAGGAAACACATTGAAAACTGTAAAAGAACCACAACTTACAGCTTTCCAAGTCCAGCATACACTCCTGTTCATCCATGGGATATTTGGTGAGATCCATGTCACACGCCACTGTTGAAGTGATTCTAGGGCCAAAATGGAGAACGTAATCAAGCTTAATGTTTAACAGCCAGGTTCTGTCTTCTCTCACGATTCACAAACAATAAATCTGAAGTCAGTAACATAAAAGAAAAGACTTGAAACACTAAGGAGTGAGATCAATAATCTTTTCATACCGGCTGCTATATAGAATGACTCCATTGGGCTGCAGGCGGATCAGCTTGTTCTCCACGGTCACGTCGTGAAACCAAGCAGATTTGGCATTTACGATGAAGGTGTCAGGGAGCCACAGCTTGTCCACAAACCGACTGTCCAGCCCCAGAGTCTTGTTGGTGTGATTGTAGGACAGACGGTCATCGTGCCAGCTCTGCCGCAAAAACACCGTCATGGTGTAATCCTGCCAGAAATCACACAGACTGTGAAGGGGAACAGCTTTTGTTTGTTTGTTCTTTTCCTTAAACCAACTCTGTATCATCAATATCAGCAACATGTGCCTCATTTTACCTTTCAAACCTGGAGCCATGGTCCCAGTTAAATAACCTAGATTACAATGATTTCTAAATCTCATAAACCCATATTTTAACATTTCATGGAAAATATTAGTTTATTTGTAATTTGATGACAACAATACAGCTCAAAAAAGTTAGAACAAGGGTGTCGAAAGGCTGAAAAAGTAATTTGCACAAATAAAAGAAAACAACTGGAGGAGCATTTGACAGTAATTAGGTTAATAAGCAACAGATATGTAACATGACTGGAAATAAAAGGAGCATTTTAGAGAGGCAGAGCCTCTTAGGTGTAAAGATGGGCAGACGTTCACAAATCTGCGACAAACTGCATAAAAAAATTGTGAAAATGTTTCTTAATGTAAAATTGTGAAGATTTTGAGATCCGTCCTACTATAGTGCAATATCATCAAAACATTCAAAGAATCAGGAGGAATCTGTGAGTGCACAGGACAATGTCAAAGGTCAAAACTGACCGTTCATAATCTTCAGGTTCTCAGGCAGGACTTCCTTGTAAATAAGCATGATTCGTTACTGGAAATCACTGCATGGACTCAGGAGTACTTCATGAAATCACTGTCTTCGAACCCGGTTCACCATGCAAACCACAAATACAGGTTAAAGCTCTATCATGCAAAGAAGCCATATGTGACCATATTCCAAAAACTCATCTAAAATGGTCTGTGGCAAACTGGAAAACTATTCTGTGGTTAGATTAATCAAAAATGTTAAATCCCTTTTGAAAACTATCCACACATTTTCCTACAGACTAAAGAGGAAAGAGAGCATCCAGTTTACTATCAGCAAAACAGTTCAAAAGCCTGCATGTCTGATGGTATGGGGGTGCTTTAGTGCCTATGGCGTGGTCAGCTTATATATCTGCTAAGGCTCCGTTAATGCTGAAAAACACAGAGAAGTTTTAGAGCAACATCTGCTCCCATCCAGACAAAGCCTCTTTTAGGGAAGATCTTGCATATTACAGAAAGACAGAGCTAAACCACACACTGCATCCATCACAACAGCATGGCTTTCCAGGAGAACAGTCTGGGTGCTGAACTGGCCTGCCTGCAGTCCAGATCTTTCACCAAAAGAAGAAGAGTGGATGCTAACCAATAGTAAACATCACTCTGTTCCAACTTTATTTAGATGTGTTGCTGCCATCAAATTCAATATGAACAAATATTTTCCATGAAATGTTAACATGTCTCAATTTCAACAAAAAAAATTACATTGATGTCCCGCCAAGGTGGGAAATATGTCTTTGGTCTCACCAACAATAATTTAATAAAATTCAATACAAAATGTAAATGTCAGTCATTGTGCAAAACACATAGGAGTGAATATATCAGACTCATTAAACACAAAAACACATTCAACAATGGGTTTCTGAGAATTGCAAATGATAGCATTGTATTTTTATTCACATGTTCAGCGTCACAACTTTTTGGGATTTGAGGTTGTAAAAAGACTCACTTTGAAGAAGCCACTCATCGTAGACTTAGTGAAAAGTAAATGGCTGGATTATCCCTTTAACTGATGCAAAGATGAGGATATTTGTAACCCATGAGCTCAAAAAGACCTTCTGAAAGCAGCAATTTTGACTTGTCACAGCCACAGTAGGAAAGCACATGAAGCATAAGATCAGGACCTCCCCTCAGTGCAGTGCTTTCATCATTAATACATCTGAGCTTTTTCTGTCATGGCATGTCAAAATGTCTGTTGTAAGAAAAGAATAGAATATTCAAATCATATAGTTAATCTCAGCTGCCAATGTTCAGTTTGAAAACTAATAATTTAACCCAAACTATGACCCTCAGCTCACCCTCTACTTCTAACTTCTGGGCATTTTTGCTGTTTATAAACTTTCATTTGCAAACTCTCATATATGCAATTGCTCCTCAGTTCTACCATTGTTTTACTGTAATTAGTGTTTCTTTTTCTTTTATTTCCTTTTTGCATGTTGATCTTTGTCACTGCTTAAATCAAACTACAAGTTAATAGTTTTAAAAACGTTAATAAATGGAAATAAATTACATCAGTTCTGTTATCATTTTATCTTATATGTCTCATTAAAGGACAGAAACCTCCCTGAAATTTGCCATTGATTGTTATTCATTCTCATTGTAAAACTATTGACTTTTGCTACAAGCATATTGGTGCTATTTATACTCTAAATTGTTATAAACACAGGCATGAAACATATTGTACTCCTGTTTGATAAAAGTATTCAACAATCCATAATTTTCAGCTTTTGGGCGTGATAAATACACCTCTTGAGAAAATTCGGTAAAATATAAAAAGAAAAAAAATCTATCTAACCGACAGACGAATAGGGAAAACACAACCAAATACTCAAACATCGGCAGCAGCACAGATGAATAGAATGAATTAAAAAGGGATGAACAGCTAGGACATGTTTTTGTTGCCATGGTGACACATACAACTTCTGATGTTGACTGTCAGCTATGATGAAGGAATAATGAGCTCAAATCTGAGCTCTGTTTGGTTTGTTTTAATGTGCAGATCCCATTATTCAGGTGTATATCAGTGTTGTCAGACTCTTGGCCATGTATTTCCACTTTTGATGTGTCACACTGGCCTGCTTCAATTAAAACTGCTTGTGTGTTGGTTTGAGCTCCCTTAGCCATCTTTCTTTAGACTTGGTTGCCCATGTTAAAACAAGAAAATGATCCGTTTTAAATGGAGTCACATGCAGATAATGTCTTTTCCTATTAGATTCGGTTCTTATTGTGAAAAATCCATGAAACTATCAAATCATCTGACAATTTAGCCAGTGTGTCACACATGCTCACACTGAAGACTTTCAAACCTTTAAGAGGGATAAATCAGGATTATGCAAATAGAAAATCTTTGATTTTTGCAGCACCAGCAACGTTGAGGAATGATATGAAATCTGAGTAGAGAAAAGAGAAAGAAATTATTTAGTTTACCATGTTGGCTTCAGAGATGTGATCAATGCTGGCCACTTCAATAGCCATGGCCACATTCACTGGTGGACCTGCAGAGGAAAAAGTGAGAAAACAAGGCAAACCTGCCACCTCCCCATCTCAAACACACACCCACACACGCCTTCTCTGCTCATTCCAAAGCCATCGGCCCCTCCCATCCTCACCTCATCACCCTCCCACCCACGGTCCTCCCACGTCTCAAACACTCCCACAGTGCATAGAGATTAAGCATTATCCAGTTTAACCATGCTAAGCGGCACATCACACTGTGGGCATTCATAAACAGCACAGGCTTTTATGGACTTGCACGCAGTGAGCTTCTGACAACATTCATACTCACACACACACACACACACACACACACACACAAACACACACACACACATATGGCGTTGTGTTTTCCCTCAACAGTTTGCCATATGATTAGCATGAAGTGTGCCTCAGTGATCGGATGCTAGAGCGCAGAAGCTACAGGGGAGCTCCCTGATGCAAAAGAGAAAGGCTGTTTATGCTGAACATTAAGGAATCATATATTGCTATTTCGCATCATTCAACACCTTCCGAAGCCCATTTCTGGCAAGTTATATTCCTGTGGGCCGTACACTGGGTGTATTGTGTGAGGTGATTTAAGATGGAATGTTTATTGTATTGCAAAGTAAGCAGAGGGAGTTTTTATGATGCCATTTTTTTTTTCATGAAGTATTTACAATGCATCTACTGTATTTTCTCAGATGTGAATATTCATTCTTTTTTAAATTAAGGGTGTTAAGCATATTTGAATTAAATTGACAGAATTGTCTCACCATAAAACTACTGCTGACACTTCATTTGCAAGAAGATGTTGCACTTGCTGATTTATACAGTGGGAAAAGGTGAAACAAAAGACTTTTTTTCTTTTAGTATCAAGTTCATTATTTTATTCGCTGAGCAAAGATAAGAAATAAATGAGAAAATAAAACACTCCCACTGCAGCACTGAACATGCTCTTACTTGTTCGATTGCAGTGGATACACTTCCAATTTGAATGATTTGTGAGATGAAGGTTGGACACACTAAAATAAATTTTGGACAAAAACATTGAATGAATGAATGAATGAATGAATGAATGAATGAATGAATGAATGAATGAATGAATGAATGAATGAATGAA
>JAOXYM010000014.1:21099565-21116748 GCA_028567055.1 Leptatherina wallacei
CTCCTCTCCTCTCCTCTCCTCTCCTCTCCTCTCCTCTCCTCTCCTCTCCTCTCCTCTCCTCTCCTCTCCTCTCCTACATCCATGTCCTCCACTCCCACTCCATGCTGCAATGTGTGGGTGTTTTCTCTAGCTGTGTGCTGAGGACTACATGACCCCATTTCAGTATAATGCTGTGTTGCTGATTTACACTTCCCAGGGAATTTGAGGAGAGCCAGAAGTCAAAGAGGGTGGAGATTGTGGCAAAAATTATTCAGGAGGAACAGCTGATAAAGAATAGAACTACAAAACAGACATTGCCTCTCAAGCCTTCAGCCACTGACAAGTTCCCAGTCTTGAGGAGAGGAAGAGAGAAGCTCCTGTACCACCTGGAGCCCATCGTCCCTGCAGCCGTGCGGAGTTCTTAACATCTGAGATATCTTTTGATAAATCATAACTTTTAGCAATTATGATCCATTGTCTATACAGTATGTGTCCTTGCATATGCAGCAGGTCAGTGGCATCAGCAGCTCTCTGTCAGCTTCTTCTGATCTTGAGAACCTGGAGGGAATGGAGGAAATCATCCAAGAAGATGTGACCCACCAGAGTCCGGCTGACAGCCTTGCTGAGCCTGAATTTTCTGGGCTATGGGACCAGGACTACAAGGTGCTCTAAAACAGCAGCCACTTCCAACCTAAAGCAAATACATGCAAGCTGCTGAATTTAAACATCCATAAATCATACGGTGTTCAGCAGGCATATCATTTTTCACTGGATTTCACCAGAGACTCCTGCTATTTGATAGGTGGATCAGAATTGGGGGTGGCATGAACACGAGAAAGTCTTGTGATGGAATCACAGCAGCTGTGATGCAAATCAACATGTTGAAATTCTCATCCATGCAAATCTAAAAGTCATGACTACATTAATATATGACCAGTTCTCATAGCTTGGACAAAGTCCCTCTCCACAGTTTGTCCTCATATTAATCTAAACTTCATGTCTGCCAATTGTTGTAACTGTGTTGGCCATAGTTCAAATACTTTTGTGTTGGCAGAATCTGTTATACACAGATCAATACCTGCTAGATTATTCAAAACTACCTTTATGGTTGTTCTTGCTGTAGTGAGTTTCACCAGGAGCATGTTTTCTTATTTTGGCACACAGATAAACACACACAGATTCACAAAGAGAAAATTATAGGCAGTCACAACTGCTCATGATCACAATTCAGTTCTGAGGAATTCAACAATCTGAGTTTTTGAGGGCTTTCACTAATATTTTTATGTAGGTGTGTATCAGTTTAAATCAAAGAATCAGATGATAGGGAAAATTACCAAATATCCACAAACGTTAGACACAGGACAAAGGCTGCTTTCTGATAGTGGCCAGTCAGATAGGGGAACAATGATATAATGCTTCACAACAAACCAAAGTCAATAAAAAAATAATGATGTAAATAATGATTATGATAATATTAAAAAAATATTCTGAACAAGTTCCAAGCATTTACCTAATAACTGAATGTCATCATACTAATTTGATCTTTTGTTTGATTAGTTTTTGTGACCAAACAGTTCAGTAGACAGTGTCCTTAGCCAATAGACTTCCAAAATACCTTCTGAAAACAACGTAGACAATGAAAACACACTACCAAATTCTTTCATATGGAGTGCGGCAAACACATATATATATATATATATAAATGGAAGACCACAGACCCTTTCTGTTGCTGCTTCCAACACCTTTACCAAGTAACAATGAGTTCAACTATAACCATTTTCAAACTTAGATTTTAATCTCAATAAAATATTGCTTGTGATTACATCTTCCATTATTATAAGGTAAAGCTGTTATTCAGACAAAATCAAGTTGTGCAACACATACTAAATATAAAAAGATTTAAGTTAAATGTATCTGCAGCACTAGTCAAAGGTTTGAACACACCAGTCCACTGAAATGAATGGGTAGGTGTTTGAATGAAGATATGTGTATATATTGTATTTCTTATCTATACATGTATTATAAAGATACATGAAGATAGGAATGTTTCTACAGTAGCTCACTTCCACAGAGGTGAGTCGGCTCTCTGTCTCATCCAGGAGCCCTACGTAGTTGAAATGTGGGGTGACAGGCATCACTTCTCATTGTGTTGGTCCTTTTGAGGCCTCAGCATGAGCACAGTGTTACAGCGCAGAGATCTGAGCCAGTAACAAGTCAAGTGGAAGTGATCTCTCTTCTAGACGCACAGATCACACTGATGCCTTCATCAAAGGCTACTGCCCAGTACAATAGATGAGTACAGTGATGCAACGCAGCTAATGAAATGATTCTTCAGAAGGAGAGTGATGATTAAATGTCTACACTTCAGTTTGTGCCAAAGTACTGTACAGTGCAGAATAAGATACCACAGGGGAGGGGTGCTGCGTTAAATGGGCTTCTGAACCATCCTGCTTTGCATTCATATGTATCACAAAATATTATTGAAAAATAGCTATTAAAATGTTTGAATGCAAACATCCTAAATTTGTAATAAGTTTGGAGTTTTTATAGTCAAGATTAATATGCACAAAGTATTTCAGCACATGGCGGTTTGTTATTTACCAAACTTGTATCACAGCAGACTATTTCAAAATGACATTACTGAGATATAAAGTTAAAAAGACAATATTTGGTCAGATTCTGCCTCACGTGAACCTTGCATAATATTAAATTACATTTCCTACTTGTGCTTTGATTTCCCCTGTCTTATGTTCTCTACAAGCTTTTGTATCGTTGTATGGTTACAGAAGCTCATCTGTAACACTGAGGAATCTACACCAGTACAAAAAGATGAAAAGAAAGACCAGCCTTCCATGAGTGGGCAAAAGATCATCACAACTCCTAAAAAAGTTTGTGGTAAAGAGGTGAAAGGGCCTTCGTTCATCAGTAAACCAGAGGTCATCCTCTTCAAGGTACTACTTCTGTTTTTTCCCTTTGTGAAAACACTATTTCAAAAAGTGTGCAGGCGATATACAGAATTATTATCAATAAGATTGTTATGACTCAAGCCTTGCTGATTGATTTTAATATTAGCATAACAGTTTAGTCTATTTTCAATATTCTTTTTTTAAGGACTTTGAAGTGGGGAAAATATATAAGAAGAAAATCATCTTGACAAACATCAGCTACACCATTAACCACTGCAAGCTGCTCAGGGTGTCTCCTCAGTTGAAGGATTTTATCTCTGTCAAGTAAGTTTTTCCTCACAGAAGCCTATAGTTCATCAGAAAATAAAGGGTTGCTCTGGATCACAAATCCTGGAAAACATGTCAAAATCTCTGCATTACTTGTACTTTTTACTCTGATTTAAACTGAATATAAAACTTTGCTGTTCATAGTTTAGATTTGAAACAAACAAATGATTATATCAAACAGAAATTATATGATTGTAAAAAAATAAAAATTACAAGGAATACCACAGTAAATGGTTGAATGCTTAAGAAACCTTATAAATGAATCCTAGGTTTTAAGTCTGTATATGTTTAGGGCTTTTTATCCTATTGATAAATCACGACCCTTTGTGCATGCAAACAGTAGTGTCCTTAGCCAGTACAGCTGTATATGTTTCACTGCTAATACATACAAAAATATGTGAGTAGCCAGAGGAGCAGAACTAATACCGACTAAGGCAGCTGATTCATATCAATTAGAAACTTGCTTTGTATCAGTTACTTGCACACGACCACTGGGAAGTTAGTTGTCCTTGATAAGAGTTGCTCCTTTTACATTTGTGTGCACATTTCACTGGTGCATTTCTCAAAGATGAATCCACTGATGTTTGAATAATGCCTCATATGCTGGAAATCTGTAGCTCTGAAAGCATAAGAGAAACATTTTAGCTAATTGTGTGAATCCCTCATTTTAACCGCTTCAACTGACTTTGCAGCTGCCATGGTACTGACGCCTGACACTTGCCTTGTTTGAAGGTGATTGGATTAATGACTGTTGTGAAAAGCCAAATATGTGCATACATTAGTACGGATACTATCAGCGTAAAGAGTTTCTGAGTAATTCTACATGTTTATAATTTACACCCTAGAGTTTTAAATATGGAAACTTATAAATTTAGTTATTTGAGAAGATCAGTAAAGACACAAAACATAGAAGGAATCAGCCCACCAGAACCAAAACTTAGTGCAAACTGAGGAAAATATTAAAATATTCATCTTACGGAGATGAAAGAGACATTCAAATGAATATACATAATTCACCATTGTTGTTCAGTGGCATTGCTTGGCTCTGATCTGTTTTCTTTATTATATGTAAGATACACCTAAATGTACTGATGAAAGAGACAAGTAAATGAATACACATAAATAGCCCTTGTTGTTCAGTGGCAGTGCTGTCTGATTTCTCTCATGGGTTGGAGTTTTAAAGTTCTTGTCAATATGTAAATCTTTAGTTACTAAAATTTGGTTTCAGAGACAGAGTTTTGACCTTATGCCAAGTAAATAACATGTTAGAGGTCCTAAGAATGCACCATATGTTGAACAACTTCAGTCATGAAACGGAAACACTGGCTCTTATATCACCAGTCAGAAACACAACCACCGTTTGTCATTTTAAAAGATGATGAAGTGCATATGAAAGC
Source organism: Leptatherina wallacei (assembly GCA_028567055.1). NCBI lineage: Eukaryota > Metazoa > Chordata > Actinopteri > Atheriniformes > Atherinidae > Leptatherina > Leptatherina wallacei. The sequence continues at coordinate 21,104,175 of JAOXYM010000014.1, forward strand.
AAAGCCAGTCCTCCCACATATGGATGCCAGCTTGGATCACCACGCGCACAGCTCCTCATATGAGTCTCAGCTAAATGAGTCAGTCGATGTCTCTTCTTTCTCCTCTTTCTGAGCCTGCCAGCAGCCCACAGGCCGAGCAGAGATGCATTGTTCTCCAGGTCACTCCCTGTGTATCACTTTTCTATCAGCTCTCCCATGACTCAGTGTAGTTTCTTCTCCTCTCTCCTCTTTCTGCCTGACTGAGTGAAGAGTCTCGCAGGCTACAACAGGGTCAGCTGGAAACTACTGATGCTGTTCTTGAGCCTTGATGCGGGACCACTTGTCTGAACATATCACCTTCCAGTCCTCTGTTCCTAACTCGCATGTGGCAAACACACACACTTCCATACCAAATGGGTGAATGCACACATACTGTGCACGGTATCCCATGTATTATATTTTCCTTTCATGTGACTGAAGTAAAATCAATTATCCCTCAAATGTTTCATAAATGTACATGTTTTTTTTGTATTTGTACACATTAATACTTCTAGAACAGAATGTATAAAATCAAGAGCAATATGCTACATGCTTTTAGTTTCAGACAGTAAACCAGTTCCATATTACCAGATGAGCAAAAAGCTAATTTGATTTGTGCTGCACCTGTTTGTCATTTGATAAGTATTTACTCATCAGCATTTTTTCTGTCATTAATTGGATGTTGAGGTATTTACAATGCAGCTTATAGTTTTACTGACATGATGTCTGTCATGGAAGAATTCCTACATCTGTTTAAGATCAATTATGAGCACCTAGTAACTCAAATATGTTGATATAGAAAGATGCAGGTCCATGTTACTTAGCACTTAAGTGATGAATTTGTGCTAATAGTAAGATTTTGTTCCCTCTCGTCTAGTGGTCGTGTGTGTTAAGCATCTGACTCAAGGAAGTCTTAGGAAATGAAGCTACATTTGTTTCCATTTATGACTGCAGTGAAAAGACAATGGATGCCATCAGATAGGATCAATTTCTTCCAAAACTTAACCTGACACACCAGTTGGTTTGTTGCAAAGAACCATCTGATTTGTCTGTAAAAACTGTTTGAGAAATGCCAGGCATTTCCAGATTATACCTGGCAGGTGATCGGATGGGCTATCTGTCTGTCACTGTCTATCACAGATTAGCTTCAACCAATACCATTATCTGATTGTAGCAAGTTAGTAAAAGAAAGCATCTTCTTCCCAGAGAAAAGCCTTTTATGTGACATTCTTTCTTTTTGTGAAAAATGATCCCAAGTTTTGGTATAACTGATGCTGTTGCAGCATCTACCTTAACCTCTGTATGAGCCACCATTGTTACCTATTGTCACACCTGAAATCTGCTGTTGGTATAAGGTGATTATCGGTCCAAAACTCCCTGCCTCAGCCACAAATGCACTGCTGGAGCACTGCAAGGTGGATTTTCTTGTGATCTTGTGAATCTCTTGAGAATCTAACTTCCTCAAGAATGACCCAGTTCTGTGTTTAACAATCCTCCCTTACCTTGAATCTTGCATTAAACAATATATACTGTTCCTTATAGGATGCAATTATGTGTAATATCTTGTTTCCACAATCCATCTGCAAATATAGCAGTGATAACTATAAACTGCATCAGGGCCATTTGCAAATTATATCAGAATTCAACAATTTGATGCCGGAAATGATGTTTTTTACATGCTGACAAACCAATTCACCATCTATACACCCACTTTCTACTGTTTTTGTGTGAAATGCTTCTTACTCACAGATTCAAATCAACCATAGAGAGATCATTCGTGACAACTGCAAAGTCTTCGTGGCTCACCCAGTAAAGAAACAACAACAACAAAAAAACATTAGCACATTGGGAGAGAGGAACATGAACTGGGAACACATTGGTCTTTTTCACACCAGCCTATGGTTCCCTGAACGCCCCCTGAATTTCTAAAAATGGCTTTCCTCTCCCCCCACACCCCCCTGCCTTGCGTAGGTGCATTCGTGCCAGAGTGGGCTCTGCCGTATCTTTTTACCACTAAGACAAAAACTATGTCGGCCTGGGGTTGTCAGACTCTGTGAAAAATCATTGTAAAGATGCTGTGTTTAGCCGCACTTCTTAGCTTGTCTTGTAAATGGCTGGCTGAGCAGAAGATATTCTGGGATGTGTTGGTTTCTGAGCTTGGATGTGAGATAACATCTTAAACTGGAGTGGAAATAGTGATGTGAAATCTGAAAATCTGGTTCCAAGTTTACACCAATGACACCAATTTATCAAATGATAAACATTACACCAGCACCACCAGCAGAATGGGTGCATGCTTTCATGTTGTTTCCACCAAGATCTGACCCATCTGAATGAGGGAGCTGAAATGGAGACTCATCAGACCAGGCAACCTTATTCCAGTCTTCTATCGTCCAATTTTGGTAAACCTGTGTGAATTGTAGCCTCAGTTTCCTGTTCTTAGCGGGCAGGAGTGGCACCTGGTGTGGTCCTCTGCTGCTGTAGCACATCTGCTTCAAGTTTGGACGTGTTGTGCATTCAGAGATGGTTGTAACAGGTGGTTATTTGAGTTATTGTTGCCTTTCTATCATCTACAACCAGTCTGCCCATTCTCCTCTGACCTCTGACATCAACAAGACATTTTGGTCCAGACAACTGCTGCTCACTGGATATTTTCTCTTTTTCAGGCCATTCTCTGTAAACCTTAGAAATGGTTGTGTGTCAAAATCCCAGTAGATCAGCAGTTTCTGAAATAGCCAGACCAGCCCGTCTAGCACCAACAACCATGCCACATACAAAGTCCTTTAAATCCCCTTTCTTCCTCATTCTGATGCTCAGTTTGAACTTCTGCAAATCGACCATTTCTACACACCTAAATGCACTGATTTGATGCCATGTGATTGGCCGAGTAGCTATTTGTGCTAACATGCAATTGAACATGTGTACCTGATAAAGTGTTCAGTGAATGTGTATACAATTATTAATCAACAAAATAACTGTTGTTTTTAGTGGTTTTATGAAGCATACACCGAAGCAGTGGAATTTTGACCTGAGGATGCCTCTCTGGAAGAGTCAAAATTTGGGAGTCAAAGTCTCCACAGATTTCATGCCAATTCATTTATTTCTGTAAAACGCACTGTGACTCCTGTTTAAAATGAAGGAAGCACAGTAAGCATGTTTTGTTATCATTCCTTGGCACGTTGTAGCCCAATGCAGTCAGTGTATATAAAACAAGATCATTATATTTCAAATGCATCCTGTGGTAGCCGTTTCCTTCTCATTAGCAGGTTTAGGAGATTTATCCAGGCTTCCAGGAACTGCACTGGGCTGTGTAGCAGTTTAAGGACATTAGTCAAACCAAATTATCACATCATCAGACATTGATAGTACTTTAAGTTTTTTAGAGTATTAAAATGTTATAATGTATCGCTATGATTTTCTTTTGTTAAATGTTGCTGAATGGTTCAACAAATCCTGAACTTGTCTAATACTGTATCCTGGACAGCTAAATATGCTATAAACATACATCTGTCGGTGATAACTTCTAACATCAGTAATCATCTAATCAGCTCTTCATCTGGGATCCATTGATCAGTGCAACATCTTGCAAATATCTACATTAGTCAGCTCAGATCATAAATGGTGTAATGATTCTGACCCGTAATGTGTTATTTGGGCTACAATCATAGTTGAAGTGCACAAGTCTTGGAGGCTTAAAAACAGAAAAGTAATTTCCATGTGAAAGATAGCTTGTGTATAGCTGGACTTTCCTACAGATGGTGAGCTTGCCAATATAGGATGGAGGATGTTTTTGGAATTACATGTGTCTTGCAAATAAATTTCAACTAAGATTAGAAATCCTGAGTAATCTCATTCGACCTCATAATAATCATAATATCATAATAATGTGATTTATCAGCATTTCAATTAATTTAAATGACTCTATGAATGTCAATGTGCTGTCAGTCGATGTACATGGGTAGTAGCTCATCTTTATTTCAGGAAACCATTGCAACATGTTGTTAAGCAGCCTCATTGTGTTTTTGGATCAAGTGAAGTCCAAGAAACTAAGGAAAACCATCTCTATGGTTTGCAGAAAATGCTCTGCAGAGTTCTTTAAATGTGTCTTTGATATGTTTACAAAACACCAACGAGTGTGCGTTTGGTTGTAGCATCAAGATATGAGAGAGTGTGAATTCTTTTCTAAATATGAATGATGCACAATAGCGGGATTATTCAAGTTATAGTCGCTCACATCAGACAGAGCTTTGATACTGTTTTGTAGATTGTCTTATGAAGTGGTTGAGTATGAGCGTGAGGGTGTTTAATGTCTGAACTGAATTATGAACAGAGCGTGCTTATTGATTTACTGTAGGAAAAGCCTACAGTGAAGCCAACTGGGAGCACTGAGAATGTATAATTTAACACACAGTATAGCCAGAGATACAGTACAACCACGGTTCCAGCCTCATCATTTCAGCCCTCTGCAATGGACGCACTGTGGAGTATGGCCTCATTTGCAGCAGTTTATATAGGGCTGTAGCAGGCTTTTTCAAACACTGCCTCACTCAGCATTTAATCCCAAGTGAACTGCTCTATTTTCCTTCATGCGTCTTTTTATGCCACCTGTCTTGAAGCTACAAAAGAACAATAGTCCTAATAAAGAATTTTGCCAAAAAGGGGGAGGGAGGGCAAAAAAAAAAATTCTGATGACCGTGCAGTGTGACTTTTTGAATTATCAGGTTTTAATGCCAGGTGGAGATCTTTCATAGATCACAGTGGTGCTCAGCCTGCCTGCCCTAACTTCTTCACCTGGCAGCTGGACCAACAACTTCAAATAATTGGCTAAAGCCAAACCAACTGTACTGGCCCATTTCCCTTTCTGTGCCAATATGTGCAGAGTGTTATTTATGTTGTGGCTTCATTGTTTTCAAAAGAATTTTTAATTATGTTTGATTAATGACCTTTGATATTGTGTAGTATGCCATCCAACTAAAGCATATGCCACCTTTTTGATTTCATAAAGCTTCGGCATAACATGAAATGGGTATGAAATGTCATTTTATCCTGTTTATGCAAAATACTGCAATGATTAAGGACCAAAAAAATTCAACAAAAAGACTGATGGATATCTTTTAAAATAGAAAATAATGAATGCTGGCTTATAGGGTTTTGTAAAACTTTTTTTTACCCATACTATGTGCAGCTTCTTTTCATTTTGTGCCCATCTTTCATACATAGTATGTATTAATGGAAATGAAACTTTAATATTCATGCTGCTATAATAGAGAATTTGAGTAACTGCATAAGACTAAACAAAAAAAAATCCTAAGTGTATTTAAATTTTCTTTGTATCACCACTACAACAGAGAAGTAGCCACCTACTGGATTCTCTAACTGTTGCTGATCCCTTCATAGCTGCAGATTTTTTACTTTTTGTTTATTTATTGATTTCTTTGGCTGGCTGCTTGCCCGCTGGCATCGATTTGGCCCTGGTGTGTCCCTGGAGGAGCGGCAAGTTTTAACGCTTCTCAGGGCAGTGTTAAGGTTGGCATAAACATGCAGTGTGATACACATGTTGCTCTGAAATAGCTAACAGCCCTCACGTTTCTTTGCTCGTCTGGAAATAAATTTTTGTTTCTGGTACAGTTTATGCTGCGATCCAATAGGAAATGTGGGGGGGGGGAAATCCCTGCCATTCTGTTCCACAAGTCAGTGTTTTCTTCTGTAGAAGTGCCTTTTATCCTCTCATGGTTGTCTGTGAGCATCAGCTTGACTCTCAACCTTGCTTCTGACTTTTGTTATCTGCTTCACTCAAGAGATTTTTCATGCCTCCGTTTTTCATCCGAAGGTGCTGATCTTTGGTTGGATATAGCATGTGCAGCTGTTGTTTTGGCATAAACATGTCCATCCCTTCCTCAATTCTTGTATTTTGTTATTGCTGTAATTCTTAAGCAATGTAACAATTAGACTTGTTACAGAGCCTTTACAGTTTGTTGCTAATCAGAAAGAAATCCATTCTTCCATCTTCATATCTGTGTGCAATATTATACAGAGTCATAAACAAAAAAGCTGCATTCCTTTCATTTTCAGTATAGTAAAGTCACTTGTTTGTAAATTGCTTAGAAATGCAAATATTCATATTTGTATTACTGTGATTTGTGTTTCAGCTTTGATCCTCCTGGTCCCTTATCTACTGGGATGTCCTGTGATATACAGACAATTTTCCAGCCTATGGTTAGTACTGTTTCCACTTCTTTTAGACATCTACTGATCACTTAACCTAAAATGACTTGAAGCATTCTCTATTCTCTATATATTTTATTATGTCGAAATAGGTCAAAGACTGTATTCTCAGATCAGCTGGAAATATTCAGTTTTCTTTGAGCCCAACCTGCAATGGACTCTTAAATCCAATTGTGGTATCAGTTCTAATGAGTAAAACATCCTTGTCCAACATCCATCCATTTTCTGTACCGCTTAGTCCAATTCAGGGTCACAGGTGGGCTGGAGCTTATCCCAGCATTTATCAGGCGAGTGGCAGGGTACACCCTGGACAGGTCGCCAGTCCATCGCAGGGCCAACACAGAGACAGACAACCATTCATAGACATGCACTCCTAGGGAGAATTTTTTAGAGTGACCAATTAACCTAACATGCATGTCTTTGGACTGTGGGAGAAAGCCAGAGTAACCGGTGGGAACCCACGCATACACTGGGAGATCATGCAAACTCCACACAGGAAGGCCACTATTTTGAACCCCTCCCCAGCCCAAACCAGCAACCCCCTCTGGCTCAAACTCCGCCTGAGCCTCGAACCAGTGACCCTCTTGCTGTGAGGCTGCGGTGTTAACCACCACACCACTGTGCACATTTTGTCCAACAATATTTCTATTATAAGGCGAATGTGTATGATAGATAAAAGGTAGTAATGGGGTCATTTATTATTTTGTTTAGAAGCTTACCATGAAGACTTGCTTTTCTCACCACAGCTATTTCTGTAAGCAGACACCATTTCTAAATGATCTTAAACTTATTCTGTTATTATTATATTTTTTTTATTATTATTATTATTATTATGCTTTGTTAAATAAATAAATGAATAAAGGTTTTCATGTGAGCCAATCAATATTGTTAAATATCCATTTTGCAGGTCTCGAAACAGAAGGAGAGCTCTGTTGCCAATCTTTCTGCCAGGCTAACTTAACCTGTTTCTAACTCTATCCTAATTTTCATTAGCCAAACATGAGGTTGGTAACAACCCTCCCATATAACTAGTGACCAGAAATAGTCTGTGAGTGTAAGAGAAGTTATTTTGTGTAATATCTGCCCACCCATCCTGTTTACTGCCAGTCCCCTTGTTTTTGGGTCAGATTTCTTCAGTCTGATAAAATCTAAGACCTAAACTTTGGATTCCCACAGACACATTGTCCTATTATCATATCTCTGCAGATCAACGAGGACTTGGAGGGAGAGATCCAATTTGGATCAGCAGTGGGTACTTTCTCTGTGCCTGTCAGATGCACTATAAAGAAATGTAACGTGAGTAGAGTGAACATGATTGGTCATTACTGTTGACTACCAAAGTAATCTGTCTGATTTCTGTTCTCTCATATTGTTCTCTTGTCCTTTTCTATGTATATAAGTGAAGTATTCATGTTATTGTTTGGTAAATTATAGGTGTAGTTTTTGGCCACTAATAATGTATTTTTAGGGGGAAAAAGGCATGAGGATTATAGATATAAAAACTTCCATCACACCTCATCTTTGCTATCCTATCTTAGAGGGGCTATACTGAGTTGCTCTCTACATCAGTATAATAGTTTAATTATGCTCAGGGTTTTATCACTTTATGTATTAATGTATGTAAAACTATGTACATGAACTTGCAGCTCCTCTTAGTGTATGCGAATATGTCCTTTCTCTAGCTGGAGGTTGACGGTCAGTTTATTGACTTTGGTTCGCAAGTTGTGGGCCAGACTATTTCACGGACTATCACCTTGACCAACGAGGGGGCACTGGCCACCCTCTTCAGCCTGGACACCTCCACATATCTCAGTCCAGAAACTAGTCACGTCCAGATGCCATGCTATATCTCTGCCAACACATGCCGGGTGAGGCATCACTCTAGACCTCAAGAGTTGCTCCATTTTTTATTTCCTGTGGGAGGAATTTGATTAGAGCAGTAAAATGACATTTTCATTTCACAAATAGCTACATTTAATGTTTCTTTTACATCATGGGATCTAAAGTTATTTTCCTGCATGATCTTGTAATGTAGTGATGAAATGATGAAAAATAATCAACAGATTATAAATATTATGTATAGAAAAAATATAATACATTTTGTGCTAGAAGTAAGTGTAAAGATGCTCTGACCATGTATAAAATGTATATAATAAGTTTGCTTTATTTTTGGATAATAGGATGCATGCAGTGAAAAAACATCCAACAGCCAGAAGAGTTATGCATCCATCGATGCTGGAGAAATCCAACCAAAGCAACAAAGTCAGGGACTGTCTGAGGCATTGCAGCAGGAGGAGTCTGGTAAAATAAATCTACACATCATACACATTAAACAGCAGATTTTAACCAGAACAAAAGTTCTGAAAGAAGCTTAATTTAAAACCTGTGTTTAAAATGTGTAGGATAACCTTCTAACATTGCAAAAATATGTGCCTTTGAGTGAAAGGTACAAAGGTTGACATGAAATATGGTAAATGCATTTATGCTTCTGTCTTCATTGATTATTTGACTTTTTATTTGGTACCGTTTAGTGGTGCACTGATCGATCTGCCCTAATTTCCTTAATTTTGGGAGATTGGTGATTGGCCGATACTTATGTGAAATCAGCAGGTTTTATGCAGTACAAGAAAAAGAGCAAAGATTTGCAATTTGCAATTCATGCAAGGCCGAAATAAATCATGGTGGGGCCGCAAACAAATGTTCAATACAAACAAACCTCATTCGCCAACCTTTTCATTTATATTTGAGAACACTACCTCATGTACAGTTAAAACTAGTTTGTATTGTTTCACAGTTACTGTTATTGTTTTTCAATTAAACAAAATTGGAACATTGAAGCTGTATGCTGTCAATTATTTAAAAAATAAAATAAAATCGTTGTACCCCTAGAATCATTATTAGGCCAAAAATATTATTTGCTCCATTCTTTAATATGATGCGTAGCATGTTAAAAAAAAAAGAAGAAAAAAACAGTGCCTTCTAAATAAACATCAGCAGCATCTTAGAAATCAGCTGAATTTATTGCTGTGCTTCAATACAGAATCATGATCCAGATTTTTTTTGCACTGGAAAATTATTTTGAGGAGAGCATTACCTGAAATACTGGAGTTGAGGACTGATGATATCTCCTCATCTTTTTATTCCTGTCAGGATGTTTGGTCTTTGTAAGAACAAAAAATAATAGAACACACAGAAATGGAGGGTTCACCTTGCTCTCACAGCTGGTGACAAAGAGCCAGTTACATCTCACATCCCTCTTCATCGCTGTGCTCAGCACTTTCCATGACTGATGCTTTGATAAGCTGTTCAGTCTTTTGCTTCTGCTCTGCTGGCTTTGTAAGTTTTGTGTGGCTGGGTCTCTGTTTTTCTTCATTTTATTCACTAACGTTGGACCAGGCCCTCAGATTGTGAGCAAAGAGTTAAGCAGCTGATGTTGGTCTTTATATGGAATCTGTCAATAGTTTTTATTTTATTTTATGTCATTTTTTTGTTTTTCCACAAAAGGAGGAAGGGGTGATTTTAGGCCTTAATTTGTGGGCATGTAATGATCTGCCCGCTCATTCTTTGCTCATATTTTAACAGTATTTCAATATTTCATCTTCTTACCAGCATCTTGTTCTCAGTGTTATTTTGCTGGGTTGGTTATTCCTATGTAGATGTCAATCAGTTCCTTAAAAACATTATGATAACTTGTGATCAGGTTTTGTGCTGTGTGAGTCTCTGTCACTGTGTCATTTACTTGTTTTGTGCAGAAACCTTCCCGGAAGCTTTTTTGTCCTCCAATGTGGACACCCTGATGGAGCAGATCCCCTCAGACTCAAGTGATATAAGAATAGGATGTGTAAGTATTTGATCCTAATTAAAAATCTTAATCATGTTTTATAGCAACACTATCTTCCATTTGGCAATAAAAAGAAGAAAAAAAAGTTAACTTTAGTATATGTACTGTATTGGCCCTGTGGTGGGCTGGCAGCCTGTCCAGGGTGTACCCTGCCTCTTGCTTAGTAGCTGCTGAAAGTGCTCCAGCTTTCTCAGGACCCTGCATTGGAATAAGGAATACGTGGATATAGACAATGGATGGACCTATGTACTATACAGTGATAAGTCAATTATCTACCTCAGATTTGACACAGTGGCTGTCTTCGTAGAGGTCTTATGGAGATGGTTATTTACATTTAAAATGGAACTCATACAGCTATAGATGTGTCCCTTGTTGTACTAATTGCAATTGTTTTATCAAAGTTATATTGTAATTGTTTTATAACAGACAGTTACATTATATACTAATTTGGGTTCATCAAAGGTTTTATACTGTGATGCAATCAATATTTGACCATTCCCAGTTATCAGGTTTACCTTGTAAGTAGTCCTACAGGAAGAAAAGTCAGGGGTTATTTTATTCAAAAATGTCCTTTTATGTTGACTGACCCAATAAAAAAGACATTTTGACTCAAAGGTGATTTTTGATGAAAATAGAAACAGAAAGATTCTTCTGACTAAAGTTTATGAATATGATGCATTTTATATTTCTTTTGACATTGGTATTAAATGTGAAATGCCCCATAGATTGTAACAAAATCTGCAAAGATGGTTTACTACATCTCCTGTCTGTTTCTTTTGGGTTTTGCAGTGATGCTGTTTTTGCCCTGTGGCTCCTGTGAAGCTGTAAAGTTGTTCAGGGTTCATTACATCTCTCTAGTGGGGGAGTAATGGTGCATCACCTTTCCCTCTGTGGCTGTTGTGTGTGTGCTGCGTGTGTCTAAATGCCTTCGGCTGGATTGTCGTTATTTTGACTGATACGTGTACGTTGAATGGGTTATGGCTGGAGTCTTAAATAGCAGCTTATCCATCAAACTATCGTGGTGCCACAATATTGAGTCTCTTGGTGCATCAATGGCTTATTCCTCCTTTTTGTTGTTATTGCTCTCAACACATTGATGGTTATGGAGGAGCACACAGCATTTCATTGTAGTTTGAGGGCCACAGCGTAACGTTGCACATCTTCACCACGATTTCAGCTCCCTCTTTTGTGTCAAGTAAAATTGTGAAGCTAAACTGGGTCCTGTGTGCCCCAAACTCTTTACAAAAATAGTGTTGACATAGCTACATGATGTTTAAATAGTAGAATTTTATAAATGTCTCTTTTAGAAGCAAAACTACTTTTAAAATTACATGTTTGACTGTCATGTCTTATGGATCCTTGTTCAGGTGAAAGAGGGAGAGATTGGACCATTTGAAAGCATCAAACTGGAGGTCGTATTCACACCAACAATTCCAGGAGAGAATAAACTGGACTTCCACATCAAATTCTCTGACGTGAACACCAAACCAGTAAGATATGTTGGTAATTTGTTAATGTAGTTAAAAAACAAGACAAGAGTAATCGTTGTAAAGTTTACTTATCTGATATAGTTCTTTAACCAATGATTGTGTTTTATGTTTACTCTTTGTGGTTGTGGCCTGATTCAAACAGATATCCATCCAGGTGAGGGGTGTGGCAGTCACCATGCCCGTGTGGGTAGTTCAGCCCATCACTGACCTGAAGATCTGCATGTTTGACCTCCTTTATCAAGACAGCATCATGGTCCAAAGCAGGTGGGGCCCAAAGCTTGAGATAGCCAACAACCATGTGAAGTGTTACTGACTGCACTGTTGTGCATTTCTATATCTATAAACAAATACCACACCTCAGTAGTCTGTACATTACACACAAATGATTTTACTTAAAACGTAAGATGTTGATTTTATAATCCTCAAAAGCTGAAGAAAATTAGGATGCAGAAAATGTAAATGAATTATCCATATACATTGTTCTTACTTATGGTCACAAGCTCATGACCTATGGTCAGTGGGTAGTGTCTGAAAGATTGAAATCGCAAATACAAGCGACCAAAATGAGTTTCGTCCGCAGGGTGGCCGGATAAGGTGAGATAAGGTTAGAGGTAAGGTGAGAAGCACATTTACCCGGGGGGGGGGGGGGCTCAGAGTCTAGCCGCTGCTCCTCCACACTGAGAGGAGCCAGATGAGGTTGCTCGGGCATCTGGTTAGGATGCCTCCTGGACGACTCCCTGGTAAGATGGGCACCTCCCACCGGGAGGAGACCCTGAGTAAGACCCAGGACACACTGAAGGGGCTCTGTCTCTCAACTGGCCTGGAAATGCGTTGGAATATCCCTGGATGAGCTGGAAGAAGTTGCCAGGGAGAGGAAAGTCTGAGCTTACCTGCTTAGGCTGCCGCGACCTGACATTGGATAAGCATGGATGGATGGATGGATGGATGGATGGATGGATGGATGGATGGATGGATGGATGGATGGATGGATGGATGGATG
>JAOXYM010000014.1:21116848-21134348 GCA_028567055.1 Leptatherina wallacei
ATGGATGGATGGATGGATGGATGGATGGATGGATGGATGGATGGATGGATGGATGGATGGATGGATGGATGGACATTGCTCTTAATGTTGTTTTAAATTGTAAAAAATAGAGTCATTAACTGATATGCTAAAGCTGACTATATGCAAAAATCTACCGGTTATTTGAAACTGTCAAAATTTAGGAAATGCTTCAAAAAATGTTACTACCCAGTTCTCACAAATCAGGAAATATAAATGTGCTCTGCAGGTCTTTTACAACATGCAACACTACACTTTCTCTGTGCGGTGCAACACGGACCAGTGCTTCAGTTAGTAGTGAAGTACGTACACTATGAACATTAAAACCTCATTCGAAAAATCTGTTATAATGTTATTATACATACTGTCTAGACTGAAGTTGTGCAAAAAAGAGGTAGTGAACTTCCACACAGTGTCTGCAAGTTTTCCACAAAAAGAATTGTTTTGTCAAAACTACAACATTTAACATCCTAACCCTGAATATAAAGTATACCCAGTTAGTTCACAATGAATGGCTGCACCACATCAAAAATGAGTCACATAAAGCTGTATTATTGGAAAGCTTGCAGAAAACCTATGCCCAAAAGGATGACTACAGAAATGAATGCTGGATGTTATCTTTTAGTTGTTGTCATGCTATGAAACATCCAAATTTGGTAAGTGGCATGGGCTGCTGATGTAGCATGGCGGTGTATCTGCTGAAAGCCATACTAAAAGTCCTTCACATAGTCTGTCTGCCAAAACAGGCATTTTCACAGAAAAACAGCACATGCAAATCCTTTAAAGCTGACTAACTGACTGCTTACTTTTCAGCCCAACATTAAACTTTCCAACTATTTCCAGAGCACATTTGTTAAGATTTTCCACAAATGTGCGGATGTAATAAAAATAGAGATGCAGTTGATAAATGCTCATAAACAAAAGGATGATGTAAGAGGCCAAACCGAATAATCTCCCATCCACACAGACTTCTTTGATTTTTACTGGACAGCAGCACGATGTAAATTAAATCCTCTTTGATTATGAATATGATCCATTATGATGCACACCATAGGTTAAGAATAGAGCAGGGGCAATAACATTTGCAGAAGTGTGGTCATCACCTAGCCAGTCATTGTGTCACATCATGTGGGGGAGGGAGTGCATGTGTGGGGGCAGGGGATTTGTGACAACTGCCATCTGGTGCGCTGGCATACCAGCACATGTGACAACATGACGATGACAGTGTCAGTGTGAACTGCAGCTTTTCAAGTAAAGAAATGCTAATGCTTGGACCAGCAAACCATGCAATATGTCACCCTGCCTCCAAGACAATAACGTGAACACAAAATAGCTTGGCAGGCTTTCGGGGGAAAACAATAAGAGAGCTGCTGCTTTCATCACACAATTTGTCACTTTCTTCTTTAAATAGATGGATATCCCACATGTCCTTTTTAGTTTGTGACAGATTTTTTAAGAGAACAGCACAAAAGCATTATTGAATGTGTCTATCTTGCCTTCGAGCCAGTGATTTGATTATCAATCCTCCTAATTGAAAGTATTTATAAGAGTTTTTAAGATATGCAATTTTTTACTTTTGCTCTGGAGCCAATGATTGGAATATAAACACAGTTGGCAGAGTTTTTCTTTTTCATATTTCAAACACTCAGCCTGGACTTTCAAGCCCTCCTTCACTGGCACCAGCTGGGGGGGTGGGGGGTGGGGGGGTTGAGCATTCCTGCCCAAACTCAAGCAACAAAAAACACAACCATCCGGCTTTTTTCTTTCAGAGCCTTCTGTCCTTGGTTTCTCTCTGCTTACTGTATTTTTAATGTGCCAGCTATACCGCATCTTAATGCAGCCTAAGCTCAGTTTTGTTTGTTCTGAGGAAAGTGATGAGTATGTTGTTGATGTTGGAGTTGGTTGTACTTTTTTCTAACAAAAATAGACATACTCTATGCTGAAGGATAATCAGTTCTTTAAGTTGATTATGTTGAAATCTATATATTGTATTATCTGGAAAGTGCTGCATTTATAATGATAGTTGCCCAAACCACTTTAGATTTAGAGATCAGTGTCCCAGAGGGCTTTGGTATACATATGGTGAATGCAACCAAAGTCTCCTACGTCTCCTTAAGAAAGGGCAGAAGCTCTAAGTCAGAGTCAAGCACTTAGTTTTTTAGCTCTTCGTGTAGACTTTGCATGAGCATGTTCTCTGCAGCATGACTTGGCTGAATACCCACTTTACTAAGTGATTTTCATAAGCATTATTATAACTGCTGCTCAGACAAAAGGATTGACTGTTTTTGGAATATTGCTACCCAAAAGATCCCAGCAGGAATTTATTTTCATGTCTCATTTTTAATTTCCTACAGAACTTTGTTACATTATTCATAATGGATTAATAGTTTCTGCTACTATTAGCCTAAAATCAGAAGACACTGTTTTGGGGATTTGTTCTAAAGTTTTCCTTTTTAACATTTTGCCTTGCGCTGTCAGGAGTGTCGAGAAATACAGAAACCATGGACTGAGAAAGGAATATGTCAGCCAAGGTTGGCACTGAGCTGAACGCTTGCAGTGTAAACTGCCTGAAGGGGCATCCACACCGAGAACAATAACAGTAACTATAATTATAACAATATGAACATCCACATTGTGGTGGAAACACTGACATTAGATATGTGCATAAAACTCAGCTGTACACAGGTCCTAAAATGGATTTTGATGGTCTGTTTTTTTCTGTAAGTTGCAAAGAGAAAAAAAAAGAAAACCAGGACGGTGTTTGTGTCAACATCTTTTGGATAATAATCTTTTCATTGTAAAAGAAGACATCTGTGTTATTTTCCCCCTCATATTATGCTGACTGAACATTTAATAAAATCACATTTCAATATTGGGTTATTTCAGAGGGAAGAATGTGGAGGAAAGGATGAGATCCTTGTGCTCATTTATCACATTTCCAACAGTGATCCCAACACCATTGTTGCTATAATTGATGTATAGATTCCAACATCCACTTGGGTTGGAACCATTTTTTGCATCATTTTAAAGCTATAGTTTATGTTAGTTATGGATGTGACAGCCCCTTAGACTTGGAATCCAGAAATGTGATCAAATCCAGCTTGGAAATGTTTCATTCATGTTTATTTAATGTAAAATCGTGTTGCTCGATAAGCAACTCAATAACTCACAACTGAGGCTTCAAAAATATCAGATGAAGCCAAAACCAGAGGAAAAACTAAAACTTTTGCTAGAATCATTTCCTCCACACAGTTTTCAGTTTCTTATGGACTTGGTGCCTTTTTATATAAAATGAGGAGATGGTTCAATAAAACTCTGGCCTCATAATTTCAAAACACTGTTGTCCAAAATATCTGTCTCAGTTGTAGGTAAATGACCAAGTCTCAACTATGAAAAAAAAATAGGGTTTAATCTTTTAGTAAGTAGTTTGACATTGTGTCTTTATTGTGTTAGAATCAGCATTTGCTTTGACATGTATAATATATTGATTAGTGTAATGGGATCAGTCCAACAATGCTTGAAATACACCTTTAAATGATGAAACCGTGGTTCAGAAATAAAACCGTCTGCCAGTAAAAATGGCTGGATCTGTTTAATGCCCTTGTTAATTAAAATGCATAATTGCCCAAAAATGATTATGTATCCATGAATATTCCTCCAAGAGTAATTTAAAGGTCATTATTCCGCTAGAGGAAGGATGGCAGCTTAATATCTCCCAAATGTCCCTGCCAGTCCCTGCCTCAGGGAAGCAACCATCTGGTTGACCTCACAGTTTAAAATGGGCCATTTCAGTTGCAAGAGGAAACAAAAAATGAAGCATCCTGCAGTCTGTTTGCCTGTCGCTATGTCAGGTCTCATTTATGTGCCTTTAAAGATGAAAGCAGATACACCATCTGTAAGTAAGTCTTGTCAGCTTTTTTCATTTTCATTTTTGAAGGTGTAGGCTGTGGTTGGATGTGTTGAAGAATTCCCAAAGTGAGGAGCCGTATATATATCACAAGGTTCTGCTATAAGTGAGGCTTGTAGCCACAAGCTAAACCAGTTGTTGGAGCTCCTGGAAATTGGGTCATTTTAATGAGAAGGACTTGAGGTTATAGCTCCATATAAGGCAATTTTTGTAGGCGTCACTCAAACAAAAGTCTCTTATCTGTCCTGTTGCAGTACAATTGTCCTTTAATGCACTATATTTGAAATATATTAATAATCCTTAAATTCTGGTCTTTTTGTTTCGAATCATGTATTTTGATTCACTGTGCTTGTAAGTATCAGTGTCACGCTAACCACTGAAACTGTATTCACATGGAGACAGAACCGATTTTTTTTCCCCCATAAAAACAGAATCATCTCTAGAAATGTGTGCGTCCAGGCAAAATCACTGATAAGTCTGAAGTACATTAGCCAGGCGTGTAATGCCGCCACAGAAATACACCAAAAACAGAGAATAAAACATGGAGTATGCACATAAACTCATGTAAACTGTTGTAGCTGTTGGCAAGGTTTGCACATGTGGGTTAAGGGAGAGGTGAGGCTTTGACGTTAGTTCATGAAAGATGTGTATGGGTTGTAAACACAGAAATTAAACTGTGGCATTTTTAGAATTTTTTTTTTTTTAAAGTAGCATTTTTAGGCTCCCAAAAACGGCAGTCCCATGTGGATGGAATGTCCAAACAGTGAAATATTAAGCGGACACACCTAGACCTGTCTCTGTGTGGATATGGCCTGAGTCGAGTTGTTCACTTGGATCCATCCATCCATTCATTTTCTGTACGGCTTAATCCATGCAGGGTCGCGGGTGGGCTGGAGCCTATCCCAGCAAGTATCAGGCGAGAGGCAGGGTACACCCTGGACAGGTCGCCAGTCTGTCACAGGGCGTTCACTTGGATCA
This sequence comes from Leptatherina wallacei, assembly GCA_028567055.1. NCBI lineage: Eukaryota > Metazoa > Chordata > Actinopteri > Atheriniformes > Atherinidae > Leptatherina > Leptatherina wallacei. The sequence goes on from JAOXYM010000014.1 coordinate 21,121,752, forward strand.
AAAGCTAAAACAGAATGTATTCTGTGAAAGGGAGATTTGAATAACCCAAAAATGACCAGTGCAGCAACAAACTCTTTTAATTCAATGAATTCAGTTTTATATATCACCAAAACATAACATGGTTAATCTCAGGGCACTTAGTGAGGTCAGGATACTGTCAGTAAATAAAAACTTTTTATACGCAGGAAGTAACGTCTAAAAAGGGCCAGACTCACCCACGGCAGGAGTTTTAACGCTAACATTGCTTTTTCTGTAAATAATGTTACCTTCATTGAAGCAAGTAAGCGTTCCCTATGCAGAATGTCCAACTTTCCCACCACTGATCCACTCCATATGGAACTGCAACCACATTTAAAGGCAGGCTTATATTTTCAGTTTTCTTGTACATCATTTTCCAGTGTCACTGCTTGCCTTAGATTAAACTGCATAGCCTGACCTGGATTACCCCCTGCATGACATTTACCTGCTTTGGGTGTTAGCATTGTGCTAAAGAAACTATACCTCTTGTTTAACAGAGCCACCACAGCTTTGAAACTGACCTTTGAGGTGTGCCCAGAAATGAGGAAACACATGAAGATTCTCCCAAAGACCGGCTTCATCCAGGCTCAGTCGAGCTTTAATGCCCAGCTGAGGTTCATGCCAAGGTAAGGAAGGACACACAGAGGATGCAATGATAATGGAATCACTGGAGCATCAATAATCTTATTGTAAACAGAGCTTGTTAAGATTCTGTCGACCTCCTATGAAAGTGCAGGTGCGTTCACTGACGAGACTTGTACTAAACCTGCGTGGCTTTCAGTGTATTCAGCTCCCAGACTCTGCTTCTAGGAGACACCTGCAACAACAAAAAAGATGTAAACACTGCAGGGCTCTTGGGAAAAGGTATATGGTCTTTGTAGTAAACACTAAACCTGCTCACCTCTAGAACAGCACTAATTTTAAAGGAAAGTTCCAGTTCTTTTTTTTTAAAGGGGATTTTTTTTTTGTTAGTGACTAATAAAAATTGTCCGATAAGGGATGAAGTGTGAGGAACTGTATGAAATGGTTTTAAATCAACTCAGCTCAGCCTATAATGAAGATGAAAAGGTAAATTGTAAATCCCCAGGTTAACTTTGAAACAAAATGGATAATCTGTATTCCAAGAGACAATTTGCTTTTTATTCTTATTACCACAGTGGTTGTATAATAACTTCATTTTTTCATGACAAAGCTGTGCAACTATTTGTACCCAGTCAACAGCCAGTGGGTCTAAGAGTTGCTTCAACACCTGCACTCTGAGCTCAGTAGTACGAAGGCTTCTGTTAATGGTGTCTAATGACTTTGAAGGACCCAGTAATTCTTTCAACAACAATCTAGACTCTATATTTAGATGGAGAGGCAGGAGTTGAAGAACGGACAGGGGACCCCCAGGGCGAGTATGAGAGGCGTGCAGTATGTAAAACCTCTGTGTAGGCGCTAGTATTCTCCTGCCCACCCTCTTTTTTTCTCATATCATAGTTCACCAGTGTTGTGTATCGATAGCTGGGTTAATGTATTTGTGAAAAGGAGAAGAGCAGTTTCTTTATGCATTAAAAAAAAAAGTTTGGGGCATGCAGTGGTCATCGTACAGTAGGGGGACAGGAGAAGAAAGTGCAAAAATGTCAGTAATCTGCCATACTGAATCAGCAGCGGTTTTAATGCGAGGATTAGAGTACAGCTTTACTCGTTCTGCTGCTGAGATATTGCATCGTTCACAACCACAGCTTCCACCCCCTCCCTACTCCCTCTGTATCACACAGTTTCTCTCTGGGTCTCTTTTGCTGCTGTGCTGTCTTCTCCCACTCTCTCACACATACTTCTCTTTTCCTTGGCCTCTCACCTCTGTGCTTTCGCTATGTATTCTTTTCTCTTTGGGTTTCTCTCTCTCTCTCCCGGCTTCTTCTCTTCTTCACTAATGCTGCATTCATTCTGCCTCTCTTTGTTATTATCAAGCTCTTCTCTTCCCTCTCTGCATTACCATCCACCACTGTTTTTATGCTGGCCCTTATTTTGCTTACATAACCTCCAACACCAGACCCGGTTCACTGTGCTTTCGCTGTCAACACTGCTGTTCTCTAATAAAAAAGATTCCAGTTCATTCCAACTTTATTGTAATCTTCGAAGTTTGGTACATTTAATTTATGTAAAGTTTTGCTCTGATAAAAGTCAAGTTTTTCACCTTGTCAACATGTCCCTCAGACTGTTTTATGTATTACAAGACATATAATAAGCCAGACTGCAATCTAGTGTTTGCAGTGTTGATAGCATGTCAGTCAACAGGTCAGTTTTTCTGTGTGTGCATGTGTGTGTGTGTGTGTGTGTTTCCTTTCTGTCCTGCTTAAGCTTGCAGTTCTTACACTCATGTGGTGAATTTCTTGGTACATGGACATACAGGCAGCCAAGGCCGCCAGCTCCCAACTGAGGCATCAGGGACACACCGGGGACATCGGGCTGCAGCCAGAAAGAGACTTAGACCTTGGCTGCAAGAGGCCATGTCCCCTTCACTGTCCATATACCAGAAACTTCCACTTGGACCTGGTACACTTTCTGCACGTTGTGTTCTTTTGGCAGTAATAAATGCTGAAGTGGGACTTTTAAAGTTGCCCTTTTAAAGTTATTGGAATAGATTAACACCGCAAAATAACAACACAAGCAGTAAACTTTACTTACTGTTCTTTTTATTTATTTACTTACTTATTTGTTTATAAGGGGACTTAATTTGATGGTGAAAGATCCGTCTTACGATAAAGTAATCCAGCGATGTCAGAGTTGTGATGTCTTTAAGGCAACACAAGCAGTGTAACTTGCATGCAAGCATTTCAGAGGCTTGTGGCTTGGACAATAGCAAATGACTTCAAAGGAATATGATGAAAATAAACTAGCAATATTGATCAAACTGGCTAAAAAGCAGTTTCTTCAACCTTAACACTGATCCCTTTTCCTTCAGTAAAATGTAAAATGTATTAGTTATAGTTAAGTCCTCTTTTTTCATGAGACATTTGCCTTCTCGCTTTCCTTTCCTCTCTTCCCCTGACAATATCTTCTGAAACGCACATAATAGATGTCACTGTGCCATCAAACGAGTCCAGAACGCGGAGTTTTAAGGTTGAAAAGTTACGGAGTGTGTCTTTAACATTGCCTGGGCAGTGGCTGAAGAAAAAACAAAGGATTGCCTTCCCGTCACTGTCCTTTATCATAATGACATTGGATACATCTTAAACACATCCCTGTGTTAAAACACCTCTTATTTGTGTCATCAGAGGACAAAATTAAAACCTCCTAAAAAAAAAAAGCTATATGAGCTTTTGTGTGCCTGACTTGGACAAGGGAGTTCTTCTTGGCTGGTGATCATTAGAGACCTGCTTTGTGTAGTGTCTGCCATCAGGCATTGATACCACAACTGATTATGATCATTAGAATGACCTTGGTGGGGATTCTTTCCCACGTAATTTATAGGACTATTTAACTTGGTCCCTTAGGGGCAATTTTCTTGCAAGTTTTAGATGTTTCCCTGCTCCAACACATTTTACTCAAATTAATGGATCATTGTGCAGAACTTGGTAGGCTATTGGATCCATTTTATTTAAATCAGATGTTTTGGAACCGGGAAACATCTCAAACCAGCAGGATGGTGGGGTGAGGGACCAATTTGAGTAGGCCTGCTGTGAATTGTGAACAAAAACAATGGGCAGTCTCAAGCAAAACTGGGCCTTTGGTGGCACCTTCCATCAAGACAATAATCCAAAATATATTTCTGAATATGGTGATGAAAAGGTTAACAGAAAAAATATAAAAATGTTGGAGTCCAGACCTGAATTTCAGTGGCACTCAAAGGAGAGAACTAAAGACCAGAGTGATGGCAAATAAGTCTTGGATCTGGAGAAGACTTGTTGCCAAAGAGGAGCAGCCTAAAGTACCTGGGAAATTTTCTTTTTTAAAAGCAGTTATTATTGATGATCTATTGATCAAAGCCTTGGGCAACAATTTATAAAAATGACGAGAATGATAAACAATCAACTGGAGTTAGGGGAATTTATTATTATCAAAACTAATAAAAAGGATGGCTAAGGCTTCAAAAACTGATATATAAATGTTTTATATCTACTTTATATATGTATTTTTTTAAGCCTCTAGACTATCCTCCATCCTTAACAGAATCACAGTTCAGACTGGGAATGGAAAATATTTGTTTCCAGCATGTCACCAGGCTGTGTCCCTGTGTGTGTCATCTCTGTCATGGTTGGATCTCCCATTCCAATCTGTTGATTTCTACTGGGTTTGCTTTTGTTTTATTCAGTGGTGGTGTGTCATTTAAAATGGCACTGCCAATTCTCCTAGCCGGAGCCTATGATTAGATTTCCAAATCCTCATTATCTGCACTGCTTTCACTCACTGTCACATCCAAGCACACACTCATACACTGTTAAATCTGGATTCTAAAATGACTCATAGCTTTCTTTCTTTACACAGGTGTTTGCGTCCTGCCTTCCTTCCTCAGGCTTTTGGGAGCGAGTAAGCACATTCTTGCTTCCTGCTCTGAAGGATTGCTCTCAACCTGCCCACATCGCTCAGCAGCTTTCTCTTGCTTCATTCCTCACTGCCTGTCTTCCTCCACCTTTATTTGTCACCATCCAGCCCACATTTTCCCTCACATATCCACAGCATTGTTCTGTATTTCAAGAGTAATGGCTCACATGTTTGTAATCCTGTTCAGCTAGGAGGAATGATGCTCATTCGAACAAAGGACACAATTGGATTTAATCACCATTTTGTGTCAGTACTTTCAGCATGAAATTGGGCTCATTTGGACAAATTTCTGTTCGGGATAGGGTTTATTTTCTTAATTAAAAACTGTGGTTGTATTTACTTGGTAAAGTTGACATTTTTTAGAACTACAGTAGGTTTATTGACCAGCCTCAGTCTGCACAAATTTCTGGTTGCAGCCATTGTTTGTGCAATTTTAATTTACAATTTTCTAAGTATCATCTTCCCAGTCTCAGTCTTCATGAAAAATTTGACGTTTTTCCAGATGGTTGAAACAACCAAGACAGATAACATCGTTTGGCATGCGTGCTATATTTTTTTAGCCATGCACTCTGGCTCACTTGGTCCTTGAATTCCCAGTCTAACACATGAGAAGAATATTGTCTCTTATTGTTGCTGTGTTAACCTGATGACTGGATCATTTGAATAGGATTGCTTGTCAGAGCGGTTTTAGGTGTAATCTCTGAGGAGCAGGCAATGGGTCCAGCTTAGCAGTTCCGGTTGATAAAAGGGAGATTACGAGGATGATTTACTACAGATTACACTGAACGTCTCTGCCAGTGCTTTTTACTGCTGGCACGCTGCTCATGTCAGTAGCAAACACTTTAATGGTACAATGAGCTGCATAAAAGCAGGGCAAACAAACAAAATAGCCATTTTGGTCAAAATTATTTTTATGATTTCAGCCATGATCATTTTCTGTCATTTTCACCCATCCATTATCCCGTGGTGTAAAACACTAAAGCCTCTTAATCCGTCTTGTAATCCTTTTCATAATCACTTTTTTATATGTTAAAGTAAAATCCAAACAAGAGTCCATAACAGGAGTATATGCATTTGGAGTTGGAATATTTTTCAAATTTGGCACAAATCTGATAAGAACTTTTAATCTTTTATAACTCTGTCATGAATTTTAGATAAACACCACATCTTGGATGCTCTGGGTTAGTTGTGGAGGTTTTAGGTGAAATGCTTCCGAGTTAAAGCTTAAACAGCAATTCCAGATTTTTTTGGTGTCCTCCACTAATCTAAGAAGTCCCATTAAAGACTAAAAAGGTGAAGTACTGTGGATAATCTGGCTATCGAGAGGAAGCAATCAGTAAATCTTTGCAGGACACTGACAAATCTGAAACACCATCCATCCACATATTCTCCTGAACATATGGGCCTGGCGACGCCCCACCAGGCTTTTCCACTCTGCCCTGCCAAGCTAATTCAAGAGTGACGCTCCAGCAGCGATTCTATTAGTAGGCAGAACAAGAGTGCTTCCTTAAATACACCCTCTGTGCTCATTGGTCGAGCTACGACGGGGGGAAAAAAAAAAAAAAAAAGAAAACTTTGTTTATGTAGAGATTTCATTTTGACCTTTCTGGTTTTGAGTCATTGAAGTTGTAGTAGAACAACGTATTTGCTGCAGATGTGAAGTCTGTGAAATAGGAAACACAAACCTGCACAGCTGACGGATTTGTGTGAAGGCATGACTTGGTTGTTGTGCTTTGAAAAAAAAAAAAGAGCGAGCGAGAGGAGAGCCTTTAAACCACTGACATTTACAGCATTAGCTCTCAAGCCTTCAACGAGCATTAAGAGCATAACGAGGGAAAAACAGAGAAGACAGCTGACAGGGGAGAAAGGGAAGGAAAGGAAAAGCAGGAGCTTGTAGGGAAGAAAGGAGGAGGATGGGAGAAGGTGAGAGGTGGTCAGTGGATCTAAGGCACAAACTGCATTTGACACCACTATTTATATGAAAATGAATCATATAGACACACATATTCAGCGTATATGTTAACATGAGAGCTGCTCTCCACACTGTAATATTGAGGGACTGGCGTTTTACATAAGCCTGTGCATGACTACTGGCCCTCTTTGAATCATACTTACGTCTCTCATCACCATGGCTACAACCTACAGTAGTGTGGAGGCGCACTCTTCATCTCTCTTCTCCTTCTCTGGCAAGCCAACCCAGCAGTCGTGGGTTAAAGTAAAGTAATGGGTCTTCAGGGTCTGAATCTTCATCTATCTTTTTTTTTTTTTTTTAAAAAGCGTAAAAGTTGCTAAAAGCTTTTGATTGCTGATATCTGGAGTCTGAAAATAAAAAAGTGCAACTTCTAAGATTATTGTTGCAGTTATGTGCGTTTTTCAACTTTTAATTAGTGTCTTTGTTCTCTTCTGGTTATCCTTATAAAGATGAAGAGAAACTTGTCTGTCCTCACAATGTTCCCTCTTTTTTTGCCTTCTCGTAGATCCTCCCTCCCTAAAGATGCGGAAAAGTTTTTTGACCGTGATACAGGAGTCCTGGAAGTTCCTATGACAGTGCACGTAGCAGGCCAGGTTTGCATCATTTTCTACCTTACTGAGCATACATGTCACATTTATTTCCCTGTAAAGTATCTGTGATCTTGACGATGGTGTATTTATCATGCAGTTTGTGCTTGTGTCCTACTTTTTCCCAAACAGAAGCAGAGCCACTGAAGGTTGTAACCTATTTTGCTGGTAACAAGCTAAAATTATCTCCCACCCTCAAGGCCCAGTTACTCTATGGGTCCTAATAAGCCCAGCATAAATGTTAGCCGACATTGTTTTACTGAGAAGGTCTTCGTTTGCTCAAGATTGGCGGGGCAGAACTGAATGTGTGCATTTTCTTCTTATAGAAGAAGCTGATGATGTAAAGATGCTTTATGCTCCTGTTATGTTTCATACATGAGCCGCAGCCATCATGGCCGTAGAAAAAAAAGCCCTTAAGAGATGATAGCAAAATTATGTACTTAAATAAAAGTAAAATTAATGTCCATATCTCAAATTAAAATTATTGTATTTAAAGATGTAACTTGATTAAAAGGTACTTAACGGTCTCTACTATTTTTTTTGTTTTCTTTTTTAAAATGCACTTTGGGAATCATAGTTAACTTCTCTGCTCATGTCATGTAGATCCACACTCGTATCAGTATTTGATTTACTGACTGCTGCATTATATCCTCTCGGACTCCTTTGATGTTTATTAACACGTACCATACAACCTTGGCATCATATAACTTATCAAGTGAATACTTGAGCCGGTCTGTATTTCTGTGCTCTCGTAGAAATTGAGAAGGTTTAACGGCTATCGTTTGTGTTTCTGATTCAGATGCATCGTCACATCAAAATTTCAGGTCCTATCTTTATTAAGAATCATAATTTTCTATTATAAATAAGATCATTTTAGCCCAATATTATAGTCACAAAATATGAGTAAAGAAACATTAAAATCTGTTTTATGTAAACATGCAAACTGGTGGTGATGAACAAAGTCAAGCACTTAGTCCAAGTTTTCCCATGGAGGTCGTTTGAAATGTAGGTTAGAGTAAAAGTCTGACGTCTGTGCAGGCCATAGCATAAAATCCATGGTTCTGTCATCTTCAACATGACTGTTGCTCAGATATGAAATGTTTTATCAGAGGATGAAGGTGATAACTTTGTGCTGAAATGCAGTGACCTTCCCTAATATGGGACAAGTGTATCCAAACCATACCAGAAAAATGGCCCCCACAGCAGAGCTACCGGATCCCCTCACTGTGGGGGTCAAGTGCTGAGGTTTTTCCTTTTTAATTAACCACCATCTGTTTATTGACTTCAATGCTCAAACATTTACAAGGACGCAATTTGCAATTCATCAGGCGCCAGGGGCGCAAATCTAAATACTATATTCTCAAGTTCCAACTATCATTTTAAAAAATAAACACAGCAGCCGTTATTATAAAAAACACACAGCAGCTGCGGAGACCATTCGTACCACATTTTTGCCAACTGTCTTCTTCAGAAAATCTAAATTGGGTCCATCTTCTTGCCAAACTGTCACCTTCCTCTCCCTCCTTCAGCCAGCCTCTAGTCCATGTTTCTACCAGGCCAAAAGCAGGAGAGGATTTAGGTGTGTTCGATGAGTGTGTGTGGCTATGATGGGGAGCCAAGGACCTGGCCAGGATGTTCCTGTGAAGCACTAAAGCTGTTGCCCCCCCAGCCCCTGGCCCTGAGCTCCTGGCATAAAACCATGAAAACACTGACACATACATCCACCAACAGTTTGGTCAGCAGGCACACCACAGCAGCCAGGAAGGCAACGGTGCAGAGACAAGGTCATCTGACGAACACTGACACGACTCGAGACATCTAAAGAAACAACACTACTCATTTATTTTTCCATTCGTTAAACTAAACTGGTACATAAAGCGTGATTAAATGATAAAACTTGCAATATTGAATTTTTTGCTTATTGTTTATAAACCCCACAAAAAGACTAATTCCAACTCTAAAATAATACCACTTTTGTATTACAGAGCTCTGTTATTGAAATAAAACTATCAAAACCACATTGATGAGATCCTCTGTTACTCCGGGTGACGTGTTGATTTATGAACATGCCAACATTAGTTTATTTTGAATTGTGTCAAACAAATCATCTTGCTGCCAAAAATATTCACCAGAGCTTGACATTAATCCTCTGCTTTAAATAGTCCCCAGCAAATGCACTGTTTTACTTCTGCTAAGGATTGGATTCTGTCTTTTCTAAAGGTTTGTTTACGAATTGAAAAGTATTGAGGAACATCAGCTGAGGGATGAGAGGGGATGTTCCTGGTCAAGTAGAGATTGATAATATTTCAATTTCTACAACTTACTTTGAGCCAAAACTCTGGGTTTGTTTGCACACATCTCACATCTAGTGATGAAGGATGACTTTAATCATGAAAGCATGGCTCCATGTAGTAGTGGAAGACTAAAATTATACATGAATTTGATGGATACTTCAAATGCATATATCTTTATCTGTGGGATCAAAGCAGATAAGAGATTCCTAAGTCCACAATGTGTGTTTGTGGGTGTGTGTGCACGCCATATTTTTCAAATATCTTGAAAGGAAAGTATATGATTAAGAGTTGAAAATTGATACAAGTTCTTGGGATGAATGCTGACTTTGCATCATATGAGTCAGCACCACCTTCATACAGAGTAATAGATATTATGAGATAAAATTATGTCAAGAATATCGAAGAATGTTGTATGTTGTCAATAATGTTGTACAAACAGATGAGATTTATTTTCACTGATGTTAATGAAAATTTTCTAGTCAAAGAAAAATGTCCAAAAGTGTATGAAGATGCTTCCTGTTTTACATTTTTTAGGTGCAGCCTGCTCATTTTACAGTCCAAGCAGTTGTGACCTCCTCAGACCTGCAGTTCGACCGGACTGAGTTGGACTTTGGCTTCTGTTCTATCCATATGTCGGTCAGGAGCAGGGTTCGCCTCACCAATCTATCCTTCCTGCCTCAAGACTTTGGTTTCTTAGGTGTTCCCGAGGTACTGTGTGAATCCATTGCATATCTTATCTTACTATGAGCGATATTTGTATCATTGCTGTCTTTCCATATATTGTCAGGTTTGTTCTAAACTCTTTTTTGTTTGTTTTTTTTAGCAGTTAAGGTTTAACTTCGAGCTTCAATCCTTTTTTTTTGTAAATTTCCCATCATAGGGGTTGGTGACTTAATAGAACTACTATAATCTAAAGTGTTAGAATGAGTGGAAAATAACCAGAGAAGTTATCAAATATATTTCATTCATATATCTTTCATATATTTTGAAAGACCCACTTTTATATTTTATTGTTGCCTCTGGCCCAGGTAGTCATTGTAAATTAGAATTGGTTCTCAATTGACTTGTTTGGTTAAGTAAAGGTTCATTATGTAATGTTTAACTTTCATTCCTCCTAGAAAAGAAAAAAGATAAGGGGGGGGGGGGCTGATCATAAATAATCTCAAAACCTGTTTTGGATTTCAGGAAAATCTTCTGTTCAAGTGATATTAACTTTGTTAAATTGTATCATTATTTTCAACCTACAGTTTATCGAGATCCAACCGAATGATGGCTTTGGGACTATCCTCCCACAAGAAACCCTGGAGATTGATCTCATTTTCACGGCCAAAACAGCTAAAGAGTACCATTTCCAACTCACCTGCAAGTCTGGAATTAACAGGTTAATTTGTAAACCCTCACTGAATTTGAATAAATGTCACATAAGTTGATTCATAGGATGATAACTTCTTTAATAGACCTGATTATAACATGATTTATTTTCCATTGCTGTAGAGACTTTCTGCTGTCATGTAGAGCGGTGGGTTTTCAGCCACCCCTGGAGCTCTCCCATTCTCTGGTTCGGTTTAAGGCCACAGCTGTAGGTGACCAATCCACTGCCATAATTTACGTGGTCAACCATCACACCGATCGTAACAAGTCCAAACAAGCATTCTCACCGGTGGTCAAAGATGCCATGACATTTGGGGCTACCAGGTTGTTCTGTTTCACCCTACCAGAGGATACGGACATCAGTATCTCTCCCTCTGCAGGACGCCTTCTCCCTGGAGAGGTGGAGTAGGACACCTTTTTCTGGTTAAACTTATGTTTAAGGGCCACTGCACGGATTTTACATATAAAGGACAGTTTGCTTGTCTGGAGAATTCAAACAACTGTAGTCTGTGTCTGTAGAGGAATTTTGATAGGATGATGTAATCAGGCTTGAAGACAAGTTCACAACATGCAGACTAAGTCTGTTTTTCCATGTCGATTTAAAAATATAATCCAGTGCTTTTCAAGTGCATTTCATTGTCTTCAACCTCCATCAGCTGATGTTGACTATACCATGCAGTTAGAAATTCTAGGAAAAGCTAACCTGCTAACCCTGAGCTCAGATTTTATTTTCCAAATCTCATTTCCAAGAATCAGCTTTGATATACAAGGGAAAGAACCAATAAGTGCATCCACTGATTTAGAAACTGCTGCACTGTACTGCTGAGTGGCTAAGGTGCAATTTAGCACCAACTTCATAAGATATGTTCAAATGAAAGAAGTACTTTTGGCACTTTCAGAGCCAACTAGTCTCAGTGATCTTTTGGTTGCTTTATTTCCAGAAAAGCCTCCTCAGCCGAGCCTGTAAAAACCTTTTATTTCACCGAATAAGGAAGCCAAACCTGAGACAAAGATATGAATTTTTAATTCTTGTGATTTGAAGCCACAACATTTTGACTACAGAGGATATCAGAGGAAAATCTTCTAGCTTCAGTGCAACCTAAATGCAGTTACACACAATCACATTAAGACAAATGCTATCACTGCAGAAGCTTCTGCAGTGTAATGAGGCCCTCTGCTGGACACCTGATGGAAGTGAAGGAACACTTCTTTTCTCCCACTATATGCAGAACAAAATACAGAAAGGGGAAAAAAAGCTTAATCTTAATTCTTTATTCCTGGATGCATCATTATTTCACTTCATTAAAGTGCTTTGGAGATTCAGGTAACTGTGACAGTTGTACTTAAAGCACTGTTTTCCATCAGTGGATAGTAAGTCACTTTCCTCCAGCCTTTACCTATAAACTTTGCAAGCTTTATCATTTATTTTACACAATCTATTGATCTATTTTTATCTACATTGCAAAAGAGGCCCAGTTGAAGCTCTGTTTAAGAAATCTGTAATTAGAGAACAGAGATATTATCATCATTTTAAAAATAAAGTATCAAATAAAGTATGTTTCATTCATTTCATTTTTCCTCTTGAATTGTTCCATGCCAGAGAAACCTCAAAGCCGCATACCTACCAAAACTAATTTATACTTCCTTCTTTTGTAATGAAGAAGAGATTTGAATTCAAAACTGCCGGGGTATAAGGACACAAAAATCCAAATAAACATTCATCAATGCTCAGTTCTAATATTTAATCCTCTAAGTCTAACTCTAGACATCTTAACGCCTCTCCTATCCTAGAGATGCCGAGTCCAGGTGATGTTCAAACCCAGATTAT
>JAOXYM010000014.1:21136456-21158182 GCA_028567055.1 Leptatherina wallacei
ATGTATATGTGTATATGTATATATGTATGTATGTGTATATGTGTGTGTGTATATATATATATATATATATATATGTATATGTGTATGTGTATATGTATATATGTATGTATGTGTATATGTGTGTATATATATATATATATATATATATATATATATATATATATATATATATATATGTGTGTGTGTATATATATATATATATATATGTGTATATGTGTGTATATATATATATATATATATATATATATATATATATATATATATATATACAATGTGTGCACCTAATTTAGTATAACATAAATTCACAGTAGAATAACAGAGCATTAAGCAGTTTAACTATTTTCTTTTTAAATTACATTTTATTGGAATTATGATAAATTAGAAAATGTATTATAAAAGTTTCATGTTATAGGTTTTTTCTGTTATTTTATATCAGACATGGTAATTTGCATTCTGTTTCTGTAACTTTATTTGTATTTCCCCGTATTTAAAAATGCAGTTAAAATAAATAAATAATATAATGTAATATTGCAGTTTTTATAGTGCAGTTCAGTACAGTGAGAACTGCAATGAAATTTACTTTGGGGAAACCAAACAGCCACTTAACAGACAGTTGACTTAATACAGGAGAGCCAACTCATCAGGCCAGGCTGTTTTCCTGCATCTCAATGAGAAAAGGCACTTTTGTGTACCGCAATGTTAAAAAGGACAGAAAAGATAAGTGTTTTGAGCAGGGAGGGAAAGATGCCATCAATAGAAAGGAGGAGTGAGACATCACCTACAACCGCATCCTTTCAGCTATGTGTGTGCAAGTAATTGTGTATTTCCTGGATTAAACATACATTTTCTCTCTTGTTTGCATTACTTTGCAGTACTTGAAAATAACATATCAGTTAGAATCTGTAAGCATGAAAACTGTTAAATGTTTTCACCGAGTCAAAATTGTTTTTCCCTCTTCTAATTTCAATGTTCATCTTCATGCCCTCAGTCCCATAAATACGCTCTACTTGACGCTGCAGTGTCCAGCCATACGGCCCCCTCTAGTGGTGATATCCAACAATGGACACAGCGTAGTAGACTTCCATCAGGTGCTTGTGGGTAAGTCTGCATACCCACATTTGGCTTTTTGTGTTTTTTCGTCTTACATATTGTGTTGTATTTGTCACTATTTGTAGGAAAGAGAGTGATTAAAAGGTTTACCGTTCAGAACATTTCAGAAGTATCTTTGGATGTATCCTTTCTCCAGGAAACTATTTAACTTGAATAATGAATCAAAATTAAATTAAACTTTCTTCCTACAGATATTAAGTATAAAGTCATTTATTCTACTGTTGAACTTATGCAATAGATTAACTAAACATGTGGGGTTTTTGTTTGTTTTGCTTCCAAAAATATTTAGTACCAGAGATAGTTTGTGTTTTTCCCTTTAAACCTGCAGGAGACTTTGCACTTTGTGGCCAACATCTGTTACATCTCTCTTATAAGAGAACGGTTTTGGTGGTGTGAACTGGTGATTTCCAGAGTCTTCCAATGAAGACAGATGCTGGTTCTGACCATTTTGAATTATTATTTTTTTTCTAAAACTAAAATGAAGTTCTATCACTTCAGTAAAAAAGGAAACAGGTTCTTGTGTTGACCATGGAATTAAAGATGCAAATTGATAATAGTGAGATCCATGGAAAATTCATGGCTGTGGGCCTGGTGTCACATCCTATCTGACTTTCATATTCCCTTCTGTGTCTGTACACTCTAGTAAAATAAAAAGCTTTCTAAAATGTCAGCCAAAATGTGTTGAGATAAAAGCTAATACTAATGAAAGCACACAATGATTAGAAAAGTTGTTTTCTCCTAAGAACCCTAGGCCTGTGAGATAAAGGCAGAAGTCAAGCCTTCATATTTTATACAGTACATATATGATTACAAGCATCTAGTTACAGAAGTTGCTTTGATGTTTGTAAATCAAATATCACAGAAATGTTTCCCAAAATTCCTGCTACTACTGTTAACAGATATATTGTGATACTGACTGTGTGCAGTTGCTTTTCTTTGACCATTTGTCAGCTGAGGTCATCAGTGTTGAACATAAATGGTCCCTTTTCTCTGCTCAATGCTCTGAGATGCATAAGACCTGGAGAAAAGCACACTTTGGTACTGGCTTTCAGTCCAACTCTGGATAAAAAGGTGGGTCAACAGTGCAGGTGGGTTACTATATACGCAGCTCTCAAACTTTTTGGTGTTGCAATAAACTAAAACTGCATATTCAGCAGTGCGTCAGTAATCATTGCCAACTGCTGATCTGTGATCTTCTCTTTCAACTTGAAAATAATCATTAGATAAACCATGTTAAAAGTTTTTATATGACTAATGACATTAATATATGAATGAATATTCAGTAATCTCTTTCTCAACCATTACTCTTCTCAGTATTTTGAGATTCTGGAGCTGCAAAGCCAGAAAATGATTTTGGAAATGACTTTGCGTGGGGAGGGTGTAGTCTCTGCCATCACCTCGTCTCACACTGGGAGTCCTCTTGACTTCGGCTATGTTTTAGAGAAGGAAACCACTTCACAGCTGGTGCAGGTCAGTCAGTGGCAAAGGGACAAAATGAGCAAGTACAAGAAAGTTAACGTCCTGTTAGTTTAGAAGATTTCTGTTTGTCCATGACTAGTTAAAAGTCCAAACCAGAAGAGAAAGAGTGTGTTGACTGTGTATGTCATGCCTTTGCAGAGCTGTTAGCTCTGCTCTTAGCATTAAGCCCCATTCTGCTTACAGTTACAGAACAGCTCAGTGTTGGCAGTGGGGTTCAGGGCGCTGTTGGCCAGTCAGTCTCCATCCAGGCCTCAGAGTGGAGTTGACAGCGTAGCCTTGCTACTGGATGGATGTAGAGGCTCTAAGATGCGGCCCATTGTGGGTAAGATGTAGTGAATGAATCACCACATAAGCTGACAACATTGAATCAAAAAATCCCAGACATCATCAGCCTTGACATGGTTGTTATCACTCCCACTGAATGTACAAAGTCAGGGTTGTACTTTTTCTTTTTCTGTTTATTTAATTTATATTCCAATCTAATGTTTAAGTATCAGACATGGTACATGGACAGGTACTATTCAATTCAATTGAGCTTCATTTGTATAGCGCCAAATCATGACAATGATTTTAAGCCTGATCTTGAAGGTAGAGAGGGTGTTTGCCTCCTGAACTTTTCAGGGCGTATTTGGGACAGCCCATCAAGAGGGAATAATAGTAGTCCAATCTTGAAGTAACAAAAGCATGGACTAGTTTTTCTGCATCACTCTGAGACAGCAAGTCCCTTATTTTGACAATATTACGTAGGTGGAAGAAAGTGGTCCTAGAAACTTGTTTTATATGTGAGCCACGGGAAAGATCTTGGTCGAAAATCAATCCCAAGGTTCCTGTTTGTAGCACTGGAGGCCAAATTAATACCCATCCATCCATCCATCCATTTTCTGTACCGCTCAATCCATGCAGGGTCGTGGGTGGGCTGGAGCCTATCCCAGCAAGTATCAGGCGAGAGGCAGGGTACACCCTGGACAGGTCGCCAGTCTGTCGCAGGGCCCAAATTAATACTATCCAGATTAATTACATAGCTAGACAATTTTATCCTGAATTTTTCAGGTCCAAAGACAACAAACTCAGTCTTTTCTGAGTTAAGAAGGAGGAAATTCAGGGTCATCTAGGTCTTTATGTCTTTAAGACTTCTTTGTAATCTAATAAACTGATTAGTTTCATCAGGCTTCATGGATAATAAATCTGAATATCACCCACATAGCAATGAAAATATATACCATGCTGTCTAATTATATTACCTAAGGGAAGCATGTACAATGTGAAGAGCTAGCTGAACAGTTTCTATCCCGTACAGGGACCCAGAACCACAGTGGGCTGAGTGTGTTCAGTGTGGTGCCAGCAGAGGGCAGCATCGCTCCTGGACAGAGCCAAGACATCACCATCACCTTTCAGCCTGACCACCCATCTGTCAACTATTCTGACAAACTCACCATCGAGCTCATGAATAAGGTCAGCATACACACGCACACACATACTTTAATTATTGAATGCTTAAAGTCTTTGCTCAACCTATCCTTAATTATTGGCTGTACAAGAAATCACATGGTTCAGGGCAGAATGGCGCCCCCGGCACCTCCCCCCTTTTGATGCATATTTGTTATTCAAATGTTCCTTCTGCCCCCTGTATGTCCTCACTTCACTTTGCTCTTCATGATGTATAAACATTAACCCTGTGCTGTTTATATCTACCAGAGCAAAGTGTGTGTGATGGATCTGAAGGGTGCGGCCTCTTCACATAACATGTATCTGTGTGGAGGAGACCTGCTGACTGTGCCCATTGAATCTCTCCTCCCTTCACTTATCACCAGTCATCCTCAGCTCACAGGTATCTCTTCTTGAGGATCATCACATGTGTTTTAATGGAAATCACGTGGTTATAAATGAAATAATTGCTAAGGATCAGATTAACCCTTTCCCATTCACCTGTTCAGGTATATTCTGTAAGGTTCCTGTTAGACCAGTGCTGTAAAGATGATTAATATCTTCCAGACATATTACATGATTTATTCATACAAGGACAGAGTATGTGATGAGGTAATTTATGCTAATCATAATATACTGACAGCACATGTGACGTTTGCATGGCTGAAATCTGCATATTTTAGGGGTGTGGAAAAAGAGTTAAAGTAGCAATATTGTATGGTTTCAAATGTATGAAACACATTATTCCTTTTATTCTTGCTATTTGTTTGTTTCCATTCATATCTATGTGAGTTGATGTTAATTATCAGACCCATGATGTTTTAAAGTTGCCATGAATTCATGATCTTGTGACGTTATGATTGTTATGTGGTTTTGCACTTAATTCTGGTTTACAGTTTCTGCATAGCTGAGGCTGCCAGTGCCTGTTGGGTACAAACTTAGTCATTTGTTCATGTAGGCATGAGTGTATATAGCTTAAAATGTATTTCTGCATGACCCAAATTAACTGAAAATGTATTCTGTTAATTATCCTCCATCTTAAAGTGCAGACTGATAATATTTTTATCAACAAACATTTAGAAATTGTCCAGAAAAAATAAGACTTAGACTAAGAAAAGAAGTTGTATTTGCACTGTGATTTGTAGTTTTATCATCATTCAGTATCCTCCTGTCTTTACAGGAGTTTCAGGTTTTCTCCCTGACTCTGATTCATCCCCTTTTCTCACTCTGTACAGAGCCACCAAACAAATTATTCAGCACAACAAAGAGACTGCAGTCTTTGATCATTCTAAATGTGAAATGACTACGTATTTGATAAAAGATTTACAAATTTACCTCTACGTCTCTGGCTGGCACCATCTGTGTGAACCCTCCCCTGTTCTCTTTGCTGTCTCCTCCTAAGACATTCACATCGGAACTTCACTCTTTTCTTATCAAGACACTCATAATACACAGCAATAGGAGAATGACACCTCCAAATTAAGCTCAAGTAAATAGATAAAGTTTAGATTTCCAGATGCAGCAGATTTCTAGTGTTTTTCTTTGTGTAAAGGTCCAGAACATTGTGAACCACTTAATACACAGTAACAAAAAAGGCCAGTGGTCACTATCTGACTACTTAAAGTGATTTTTTTATTCAGGTAAGTCAGTATTTTACGTGATTTGAACGGGTGTCAGAGCGCTCTCTTTTTAGATCATCAGATGGTTTCCTGATGGGGGCTGAATCCAAAAGCTAATCAGAATGTGGCCTTCAGCAGCTGAGTTCTTCAACATCTAAAACAAATTAAACCTAAAAACATATATATAATAGCAGTTTGAGTTTTATTGTGAACATTTACACTAAATCACTCCAGGCTTTAGACATGACCTCTGCTGCCACTCAGTGGGAACCATGTTACTACTTAGGTGAGAAAGTGTACTACCTGATAGTGAAAAGTTAGTTTTTCCATATGGGGATATGCACCCCACCACCCACCACCACCCCCCTCTATGTTTTTGCCTATGCTTAAAGGGCTAAAATACTCCCTTCCTAACAGAGTCAGGGGTGATGGAGAGGCCAAGCATCCCCGTGCTGGTGACCTTGCGGGCCACATGCAGCACAGGTGTCGTCACACCTGCAGTCAGGGAGCTGGAAGTGGGCTGTATCCGCTCCACACACACCAGTAAGAAGGTACTGGAATGTCATCAGAGCACAGCAGATACAGTCAGTCTCGTTAGATACTCAAGTCCACGTTTTACCAGCTGCATACTTATGCATGGTAAGAAAGTTAGCAACTTATTTAAAGCAGGGATGCACCTAGAGTCATTGTACCAACGTTACAACTTGAGCGTCGTTATTGAAATACTATAACTTCAATAGTTGAAGCACTTCATTTTTGAGCTAATCTTTTCTGTGGATTTCCAGAATAGTGCATTTTACTGGGATAATGTGGCATCCCTGGAGCAGCAGGGCTTCAGTGTGGAGCCCATTAAAGGCAGCGTGGAGGCAGGCCACAAACGCACCATCACCATCACATGGACTCCCCACAGTGGATACAAGGTAAGTAAGAGACCATCTGTGTCACTATTATGGGAGTAGCGTAACGTTTTCCTCTGAGGATGAATAAGTCCATATTGCCACAATTTTCAATTCTGTGGCTGTGAAACAATCTCCAGTAAATGCTGTGATCCATCTTTTCATTGATCATTAAAGAAAAAACACAGGCTTATTGCAACTGCACTGCTTAATAATCAAAGGGCTTTAAAACAGTGCTGATCATAATTATTGGCACCATCACAAAATTAAGAAACATCTTTAGAGTACAATTATTTAAATTCTGACTTGACATCCAAGAAAGGATCAAATGAAGCTTAAATGAGTTCCTCACCCAGTATAAAATGAATACATGAATGACACTTAGGCTGCCTTGTAATTCTATACATTTATTGTTCACACCACTTAAACAAAACAATAAATGACAGTTTCTCCACATGGAAATTGGCTGATTTTGTCCAATTACATTTTTGAGCAGATAAGAGTTTCAGAAATCCTCTCATCATAAACTATTTCCAAAAGCTACACGTCATTTGTCAAAGAGGTCCTTAATGTGGCACTGAGAAGAAACTCAGGGAGTGAAGCATGTGAGAGTTAGAGCAGATTGATAAAGAAAAAAACCCAAAACTAAACCCAAAACTAAACGTGGGGATCTGGAACGATGGTTTCAGCCTGTTTGTTTATGCTGCATTCTGACCCTGTAGGGATCCACAGGACATCAGGGACATTTAAAGGAACAAAAAGGCAGGATCGTTTCTGAAAACATTCACATATTAGTCAGAGTTTTTTAGTAAGAATGTCCCATGGACAGAGAAATTAAAGTAGAGTTGCAGGATGCTGTGCATCACTTTGTTTGGGGACCTAATAATAAGGGTACAAATCAAGCATTAAAGTAATAGTTCACGCATAATGTAAGGACTTAAGGGATAGCCGTAGACTGACATGGGCTTTATTATGAATTTCAGTTTGTTCCCCGGAACTAATGATCTGTAATTAATGTTAATTAATGTGATTGGTAAACAGTTAAATAAGCTTAATTTACTGTTATTTCATGCGTTAACTGATATGCTGTTAAATTGTTTCCATTAGTTCCAAGGATTTCCACAAATACTGAGCTGATATTTATGCCTTTGATGAGCTGCTTCCTTAAAAGAACTGTCCCTGTAACAACTAGCTGGTCTTCAGAAGCAAATCTTTGCATGTCTTTTTCCCCACTGATCAGTGGGGATAAGTAATAAGGGGATAAGTAATAACTCATACCTGCTCATTTGGTTGATTATTATTTATGAAATCAATAAAGTTGATAATGGTAATAATAATGACGATATATCAATAATGTTGAACTCTATTGATATCAGCATAAATTATTCACACCTAAACCACCATCAGCGAACATTACATCCTTTGTTACAAAATACTTTTACTGAAGATATTTACTGTAGCATACCGCGCTTACTGACTGACTCTGTGTGTTTCTGTGTGTGTGCGTTTTAGCCCTACGAGGTGGTGCAGATGTGCCTGCCTCTTACCATTACGGGTGATGAGACAAATATTTACAGAGTCACCCTGATGGCTTTAGTCTCCACAACGGCTGACTGACCTCTCCAGTTCCTGGATGTTGGCCAATGAGAAGACGGCTCAGACATGCAGTAACAAAATACACACAGACTTTTGAAATAAATGATTTAATTATTAAAGGAGAAAAGATATTTTAGAATTATACAATATAATATGCATTGTATTTGCTATGGTATCTCCTCATATTGTAGAAATGTTTACTGTGATATCAAATTAAGATCCTTGGTTCAAAGCATTCTAAATCAACATCAATAAAATATGTGACACAACTGCATAATGCTTACATATACATACATGCATATTGTATTTCATTTGTCAGACTGCCACTAATTGTGTCTTTAAGAGTGTAACACCTACTGTAGCTGTGCTGCTGCTGCAACTCTGAAGTTAAAGGTGACTCAGAATGGGCAGATATTAAGGTTGATGATGACATTCTGTAAAAACCCATTTGTATAGATTAAACAGGAAAGAGCATGTTAATGCATTCATGCATTCATTTGTGACCGTTAGAACTGTAGGCATGATTTATTTAATATGTGTGGTACTCGCAGTAGAAGTGATTTTCTACTAATACTTCTTCTTCTACTGCATCTACTACTACTACTACTATATGAGGAGCAAATGTCCAAAAGTTATCAGTGTCACCTTTCAGAAGGTGTCAGTTGTCCCAAAGCTCATATGTTTAAAAGAAAAATAAATCATTATATCCGGCAACATAAATTATATGAATAGTAGAATATTATAAAAGATGTTATAGAATAAATATATGGAATGGAACATAAGAGAAAGCTAGATAAAAAACAGTTATTATCCTTTAATAATCATTGATTGGGATTTTTATTTTTTAACATAGTGTATTAAAAAAATCCCCTACCTCTACTTCATCACATGGAAGTAGGATTAAAGCTGCCTGCAGTTTTCCTTTTTTCAAAAAATAATTGTAATGTTTT
The DNA here is from genome assembly GCA_028567055.1 of Leptatherina wallacei. NCBI lineage: Eukaryota > Metazoa > Chordata > Actinopteri > Atheriniformes > Atherinidae > Leptatherina > Leptatherina wallacei. The sequence continues at coordinate 21,145,532 of JAOXYM010000014.1, forward strand.
AGAAAATATGAGCTTTAATTAAAAGGAGAAGTGCAACAACCCAATGAGCACGGCAAGTTTATTTGTATGGCATATTTAATGTACAAGACAATTCAAAGTGTTTTACATAAAACATTAAAAGTATTACAGCAGGGTGCAGAACAAGCATTTAAAAGTACATAAAGAGAATAAAAGCATAATAAAATCATCTAAAATAATTAAATTAGAATTATTAAAAGCAAGCAACAGTCTAGAAACGTTAAAAGATAGCGTGCAGATTTCATACATAGGTGTCATAGGTCATACAAATTCAGAGATTCAGCTTTGTATGACCTATGTCATACAAAGTACAAACAGTACAAACAGTACATACAAAGCTGAATCTCCACTAGCAGTTTGTTCCACGTGTTTGCAGCAGAACAGCTCAAAGCTGCTTCTCCCTGTCTAGACTGGACTCTGGTCTGAGTCCAGATGGAAGAAGTCTGACCCTGAAAGGGGGCTCCGAATAAATCTGGAGGGTAAAAGATAAAATTATTGTTTAGCCTGAATTTTGTATCTCAAATGAAGTACCACACAAACAAATGTACACACACACACAAAAAAAAGAAAAAAAATCTAGTACAACTACTATATCATTTCAATTATGTGACGTTTTCTGGATTTTCTGGAAGCAATGAAACTGTCTCAGGTTTGCGAGCTAATGATAGAAGATCTGGTTTCTAAAGTAAATTCTATGACAGTAAATTTTTCAAGCAGCTGGCTACTTTCAGCTATTTTACCCTTGATCCACCACCTTATCTAATTATTTCACCTGGTTATTCTTCACCTGCTGACTGCTTGTACTGTTCATTTAGTTATCTAAAGAAATGCCCGTTTATAATTATACTTTATTATAGTTTGTATCTTCCTCTGAGATTAATTATGTTTAATTTCATCATGCACTAGCTTTAAATATTTATTCAAAATATTTCTTTTCCCTTTTTTGTCAGCAACTTCAGCTGCTTGCTAACTAGTTTTAGTGCTATTTGCATTTGCCAAATATATCTTTAAGGTCTTATGGAGGTTAAGTTGTGTCCTGTAATTGAACGTGTAAATAAGTGGTACATGGGTTGTAATTGGTGATGATTATGAATTTGTCTTGTCATCTAGTCCATAGCGGAGCAGGCGGTGACTAGTTAGCCTGCCAGACAAAATCAGCTCTGACTTTTTCCCCCTTCACGCTTCTCATACTTCATCAATGAAATGTGTATATGTACAGTATATTCATATTCATCTCAAGGCAATTTACAGACATAATCAATTCAGTCCAGTTCATTGTGATCCAAATAAAACTAATCAACATTAGTCCAACTAATAATGAAAAATAACAGCCTATATAAGGAAAACATCCGATTCAGTCCCCCATCTTGAGCATGCACGGGGGCGATAGTGGTAAGAAAACTCCCTTTTAACAGGAATCCTCCAGCAGAACCCGGCTCAGTGAGGTCGGCCATCCATCTCACCTAGATGGAGATGGAGTGGATAGAACAGAGGGATCAACAGGTGCAACAACTTATAGCCAGGGAGACCTGCTGAGAGAGAGGAAGAGAAATATAAGTTAATGTTGTCAATAATGTCATAAGTTTATAGATGGGAAAGAGTAAGAGTAAGTGCTCAGTGTGTCATGGGATGTCCCTTAGCAGTGTAAGTCTATGGCAGCATAACTAAGGGATGGTTAAACACCCCTAACTATAAGAGTTTTCTAAAAGGAAGGTTTTAAGCCTGATCTTGAAGTTAGAGAGGGTGTCTGCCTCCTGAACCCAAACTGGAGCTGGTTCCATAAGAAAGGGGCCTGATAGCTGAAGGCTCTGCCTCCCAGTCGACTCTTAGAGACTCTGTTCTCAGACTGCAGGTCTACTGGTGGTTCCCAAAGTGCTCTGTTGGGAACATATAGAACTATGAGATCTTTGATATACACTGGAGCTTGGTCATGGAGAGCTTTATATGTGAGGAGAAGAATTTTAGATTCTATCCTGGATTTAACAGGAAGCCACTGAAGAGAAGCTAAAACTGGAGAAATATGATCTCTCCTGCTGGTTCTCATCAGAAACCCGGCTGCAGCATTTTGGATCAGTTGGAGACTTTTCAGGGCGTATTTGGGACAGTCCATCAAGAAGGAATAATAGTAGTTCAATCTTGAAGTAACAAAAGCATGGACTAGTTTTTCTGCATCACTCTGAGACAGCAAGTCCCTTATTTTGACAATATTACGTAGGTGGAAGAAAGTGGTCCTAGAAACTTGAATTATATGTGAGCCAAGGGCAAGATCTTGGTCAAAAATAACTCCCAAGGTTCCTGTTTGTAGCACTGGAAGTCAGGCTAATGTCATCCAGAGTAATTAGCTAGACCATTTTTCAGGTCCGTAGACAGCAACCTCAGTCTTGTCTGAATTTAAAGGGAGAAAATTCAGTCATCCAGGCCTTTTTGTCTTTAAGACATCTTTGTAATCTAACAAACTGATTGCTTTCATCAGGCTTCATGGATAAGTATTTCTGGATATCATCTGCATAGCAATAAAAATGTATGCCATGCTGTCTGAAGCATGTATAATGTAAAAAAAAACATTGTCCAAGTACAGAACTCAGAGGTTATATGTTACTGCTAACACATTCTGAAAGGTTTCCCCTGGTTTATCACTTTCACCTCAATTTTTCCAACACTGTTTATGTTCATGTCAAATCCTCACTTATTAAATCCCAAAGGGTGTTTCACTCTGAGCTAGGCCCTGCATATCTGAACAGCAGATGTCAGTAATGCCTTACAGTGGACCAATAGGCTCTGACCTCTCTCAGAGATACATGCAGTAAGCATTTATCAGAGATTGGAGGAGATTATGCTAAATCAGATTACTGTACCCCAACCTGCCTATAAAAAGCAAGGTCATTAAGAGCTTAGCCTCATGTAATGTCACTTGCTTTATTTAATGTATCAGATCATATTAGGCAATATTTGTGCTGCTGTTTTGCCCCTTTTTTAATCTGATTTCTCCTCTAATCTCAATAATACTGTAAGATAGTGCTACTTAGAGTCATACTCATGCTGACTGTGATGGTTGTGTGTCTGTACGTTTATACATGCACAAAAATGCCACAAAATGCAGGAGCCTCACAGTGGCATCAATTCCATTTTCTAAAGGTTGATGTCCATGAATTAAGTATTTGCTTCACTAAAACGCGCCAGTTTTTGCCGCAACAAACGTTCTGCACTCATACTCTTAAAAAATAATTGAACGTTTAAATAGTAATGTGCAACACAAGAAAAGAAACCTTTGCAAACACATTAAGGTGCTGAGTTTTTATTGGCAAATGAATAATAAAAGCATAGAGCATCTGTTACTGAAGAAGATCATCACAGCAGGAGCACAGTTTATCAAAGCATATCTATAATAACTACTTTACACTCACATCAAGTTCTTGTTCTGCTCTCCTCATCATAAGGCTGAATGTAGACAATAAAATGTCTCCCCCTGGGTCCTCTGAAGCTCTGCTAAAGCTTCACAATACATGTGTGTGGACAGGTAGAGGTGTATCCAGGGGCAACTAAATCTCAGCAGCATTAACCTGGGCTGATGAGTCCCAGTGGAAACCCACACCCAGAACATAACCTGCAAGCTGGAAAGGAAAATAAATGCACAGACACACAAACACACACACACACACACACACACATATATATATATATATATATATATTAGATGCAACTTATATAAAACATGTGTTACAAAGACATACTTCAGAGATAATCTAAAGAGTGCTGGCTGTTGCTGATCTCACATTCAGTTAAAGCTAGACCACAAAAAAAAGGGGAAAGAAAACAACCAAAACTACCAGTGTGAATGTGTGAAAAATCAACACCAAACAGATTTGATGACAGATTTTCTTACAAACCAAAGCTGCTATTGCTTTCCCCCATCGGACCAAACCCTTGCACACTTTGTTTTCTCAGTGGACAACAAAGTGTTCCATATCTCCAAGTAACATCTTAACCCACTGAGCATTAACTCCTCCTCTGAGCACGAAACCTGGACTGCTAGCGATAATGATCATCCCTGTGTTGCACTGATAGTCCTCCCACAAACACTCTGCACAGGAAGTAAATCCCTACTGATTTCTGAGCTTGAACTCGATCACAAGGACTTAAGCCCATAAACTGTAAAGCATGGCAAAGTTAATATTCAGAGAATAGAAAACATCAACAGAAATGTTCAACGGAAGCTTCACTGACAATGTGAATGATTAATATTGTCCATTTATAATGAATGGGTCAGCGGAAATTATATGTTGCAAAACATCATTACTCAGTATGCTGTTTTTCTGATTAACCACATGATCACACTTAGAACACTGACAGACTGTGGGACTTTGTGGCTGGGCATATTTGTCTGTTTTGCATTGCAAATGAAGCGGTGTTGTTGCTTCTGATGTAGCAGTTCTGAGGTACCAACATTTTCATATAGCAGACAAAGCTACTGTTGGTTATAACTCAGTGAGATTACAGGGGCATGTTTATTTGATATGGTAGAATATTAGATGTGTGATGAGTAGATGTTGCTGAAGTCCATGAGAATCTGCTCACTTTTAAAATTAATAATAATTTGAGGTATACTTTAGTGTCAATGCTTCAAATAACCTTTAAAACTGTGTAAGCCACTGTCATAACTTGTTTAAACAAATTATTTTGGTGTGTTGGGAGTGAATTACTAAACAATAGTGCAACTGATTTAAGTTTGTGCTTGTTCAAGTATCACAAACAGAGCACCCCTCTGTTTTGTGAAACTATCACATAAATGTAGCTCTCATTCATTAACAATAAATCATTGTGAAGGACCGAAAGCATTTGTTGATTTTTACCTTTTGCTATTCTATAATTTTTTTTAAACATTTCAAACATTCAAACATTTCTGGCAGCTCTTTTTGTTCTTCAGAGTTGTTTTATTAAAAAGCGGGATTTCTAACCAAAAATACAGACATTCCTCACAATAAAAATCACAATGTTCCTCTTATCAAATCCCTTTTTTGGTTCACAATCTCTTCCTGTACCCTTTGAAAACTGCAGAATCATGCTTTTAAACCCCATGCCTTTAAAACGCTGTTCTAACTTGCTTTCGTTTGGAAACTCTTCCTTCTTGAGTTCCATAAAATTTCAACTTTTTTTTTTACAGAACAATTTAGTATAATTAAAAACAGATTTTGGCAGGTAAATCCTGTCTAGATGTGTTCGTGTTACCAAAGATGGCAGTATTTCCTGATCTGTTGAAGTGGTCGCCGACCCTTCGCCGTGCGTTGTGACGCTGCCGTAACGTGGGGTTTCCCAGACCTGAATGCAGGGTTACCGCGCCCATCTCTGCTGTTTGATGGCCGGAGGAAGAAGCGATTGAGAATCCTGGCGAGAAGGAAGAAACAGAGGGACGACGACGGAGGGAACGAGAAGAAGGGATATTTGCTTAAAGTTGGGATTTCCGCAGAAACGTTGGAACTGTTAACCAGGACTGTGACACGTCTGTCTGGGTGAACACCGTCTTATCTCTGCGCTTCTGTGCCGGTGTATCTCCCCCTCAGCGGGTCAAAAACTGGGTTCGGGGAGTGCCGCTCCTCGGTGGCTAAACTAGATAAACTAGAGCGCCTGGGCAGAGAGAGGAGAGACAACATTTTGCTGTTTCCAGTCAATGTGATACAAACAACGGATACCTTCAATTGAAAGCAGGTAAGGATAATTAATGATATATGAAATTGCGCTTCAGGAAATGCATTAAGTGGCTGTGTAGCTGGCTAGCTTTCCGAGCAGGGAAGATGAACGAAAAGGGTTAAACTGGGCTGAGTGGCCCCTACGTTAGTTAGCTTATGTTAGCCTGTCGTTAGCTAGTTGTTGCTGTGGGTGGGGGAGTCACTTAGATAAACTTAATGCACTGCCTTGACCCAGTTGTCCAGAACAATATGTTGATCCAATGACCCTGCCCGGTTAAATGGTGTTAATGTGCAGTGCTAACAGTAATCAGCAGATTAGTTTGTGACAGCTTGGGAGGTTAGCTAGCACCCCTCCAACGTCCGGGTAACCCCCCCCCACACACACACACACACACATATGCACATGGTTATTCATTGTAATATTAATTGAGGTTTGAACAAGGTTTCCCTATAAACAAGTAGAGCAGCCGTTCTGTGGCAGAAATGCCAGAACAACTGCAACAGCCGCCGTCTGGGTATATTTGTGAAGTCAGTGTGGATACAGTGTGTCAGCTAAACGTGTACAAATTTGGAGCAGGAAGTGTTCTGTCAGCTCAGAGCAGGTATCTGTCAGCAGGCTGTATCCTTTAGGGCTACAGGAGGAGGAAGCAGCCTTGACTAGGCCCTTTTCTGCCCTACACCACCATACAGCTGCCCTGAAGCAGTGGGCAATAAATCCACACTCGCAGTATCACACTACTCTCTCACTTTCTCACACACACACGGCTGGATAATTCACACGTATCTGCACCTGAGCTAACCAAAACTTATTGGAAATTTATTCCAGCGTTCATGTAAGGCACTGACTGAATGATATTAATAATTCTATTGTAATGAAAGGACAATAACAACTTCATTGATGGATTTAGATATTCTTTTTAATAGCAAACAGCTATACTAATCTGTCCAGTCACTTCCACATATATAGCTTTTTTTAACCTGCACCGCCATGCTTTTACTTTACTGATACTGAACATGGATGGTGTATTATTAGCTGCAGCAGACATGCAGACCTGATGCAGCTTTTTGGGTGACTGGTCAATTATACTAAAAACGAACAGCAATCACTCGTAATGTAACAGTCATGCTTTTTGTCTATTTCAAAAGTTGTATGAGAGAGAATGAAAGAAAAATATGTAGGATGAAATTACTTAAAGCTTAGAGCTTGTGTGTCAGAGAAGAGCCCAGCAGCTAAACTTCTACCACTTGCCCCCCCCCAACCGCTTCTATACTTCATCCAGCTGCTCAGATTTACAGGTGCCACTGACCTTTTCATCATAGGAAGTTGCCACAACCGCCTGGGTCTCCCTCCGTCGGCTCACATTCATCTATTTGTTGCTCCTCCTTCAACTTCCCTGCCACAAATCCACCCACTCGAACAGCCAAAAGAAGAAAAAAATCAACTCCTTTGCAAATGCAGGAATCTCTTTTGATGATTTCGTCTTCCTGATTAAAAGCAAACACAGATGAGTGCATGCCAGTCTCTGTAATGTATTTCTGTGTTGCATTTGCTCCCCCTGTGTCTACTCTGGAAACATTGGTTAATAGGCAGTAAACATAGACTGTTTGGACATGTGTAAGCAAACTTTGTAACTGCCACCCAACAAAGGTATGACTAATAAGCACTCTTGAGAGATGTATATTTTATTCAAATTGGAAAGCTGCAACCATATAAATTATTATATCTGATTATTTCAATATGTTAGATTGACAGTCAACATGAGCAGCCAAAGGTAGATATTTCATTATTCCAGCGGATACTTGATTTTGCAATGACTGGGATTAGAAAGCTTTCTCGTTAAAAATGACATAGACCTAGATTATAACCAAAGTTTGTGTATGTGTATGTGTATGAATAGCATGTTACTTTGGGCACGTTTATTTTTGCTTATTGTTTATACATATTTTAAGCTTTTGGTATGTAATTTTACACTGTTAAAAGAACAAGACATATGTTCTAGTTTAGGGTAAAAGTACAGGCATGGGGTCATGCTCTCAGAGTGTATAGCATGAAAAGCTTTGCAAAACTATAAAAATGCATACTAGCTACACATAACATGGAGTGCAAGCAAGATTTCTTGCAATGTGTTTCAAAGAAAAATCACAGTCTCAGAAAACACAAGTAGATTATTTCTCTCCAAATATTCTTTGTTTCTGCCCTATGATCTTTTCATTGTATCTGCAAATGCCGGTGCCTTTTTCATCTCTCTTTGAACTAAAAAAAAAAAAACGAGTTAATCTTATAGTTTTTTTTCACCCAACACTTTGACTTGCAATATATCTGCTTTATGCATTTATTAACTGACTTGATAGCTCCAAAGCCACATGATCACAGAGCAAAGTTGGCTCACACCATTCCACTTAAAGCGATCGTTAACATTTCACAAACAAATATATTAGTGCAAATAGCCTCCTACATGCCTGAAAGCCAATTACACCTCCATTCTTGTAATAATGAACTCGTGAACCTAGCTTTATTGGAAAATGCTGAGAGACTGGAATCAATAAGAGTGGACTTGAGAGATGAGAGACGAAGTAAGCTAAATTCACGGCACATCGGGAAAAGATTGCCCAAACTTGAATTTATTTGGATGTCAATTGACTCTGCAAAATCCATCTACTTCACCTGCCCTGCCTGGATTTCTTGTGCTCAGTGTATAAGAAGTACTTGAGTAAGATAAATAAAGCTGCTTAAGATGGATATTTACACATTTGTATACAGGATGTTGTAGTAATGGCAAAATAATGAATCTACATTACAGGTTTTATCTTGAAAATATGCATAATAAAGCTATTAGTTCCTCTGGATTGAACCCAGTGGATCATTCAGGGTCCCTAGGAAGAAAAGTGTGGCTGTTTGGCACCAAGTGACACTTTACAAACATGCACACCTACACACACACACACATATGGACATGCACATAACCAACCAGAATCACTCCAAACTAAATGGAATTCTGCCACTCTGGAGTCCAAATGGAATCAAAGTCCATTGACTCCCTGTACTCCATTAAGGAGAATTAATTTCCCTGCATATCAAAACACTATTAAAAGACTGAGGTCAGAGTCAAGATGGGAACAAAATTTTATTGATTTCCAAGGTCAACTACACACTCAGAGGAAAAGAATTGAGAGCTAAAACATTTACTGGACATTGTTATTACCTTTATAAATAACTAAGTCTTTCAGGAAGAGATAGGATGTTTAGGAACAAAAGTGCAACTGGCATACAGAACTTATAATTAAAATGAACACATTTATGCAGAAAAGTTTCATGCATTGCTATTATTATTATTATTATTATTATTATATTTCCCCAATATAGCACGTAATTTTACCTTTAATTGAAGCCTCTTCTGAAACATATTTATGTCAGTTGTTAAAAGGAAATTTGGCATAAAATTACAAAAAAAAATTGGAGATGTCTTTCGAGATGTCTATTTTTTTTAGATGTAACAAAATAAAGTTAGGTCAGGATAAAGGACAAGAAGAGGAAGGATAAAGAGAGACATCAGGAAAGAGAGCCTTCAAAAGGGCTTAATCTGCTGACCTACCAGCTATGTTACCCATGTTTAGCATTTGACCTCCAACAAGACAAACTACTAATTATACTCAGTGGATAATGATGTATGTTCATAGTTGCTGTATTATAATTTTACATAAAACACCCACACACAGGTGCTGAGAGCTTCCTCTTTCCGAATGGATGAGTCCTAAAGAGCTGAATGCCAAGAAATAACAGGGAAGTCACAAAAAAAGGGAAAAAGATTGTGCGTGTAGTATGTTTTGTATTGTGCTTTGTTGTCATGTTTGTACTCATCCTGTGCCAATTCTTAGAAACCCTTTGACGCCATCTCCACCACTCAGGAATATGCAAACATGCATTCACACCGATAGTTTATTTTTGAGTGAGGTCTTTCTGTGCCATTTAAAGGACACATTGTGAATGCTGCCCACAGCAGCATTAAGAAGTGAGGAAGGCTCCTTTATAAACACTGCCTGTGTTTAACAAGATGGCCTCTGGCCATTCCGATTCTTCTCTGATGTGGACGTTTTTGTAAGACTAGTCTCTTTTCCTGGTAAACATTGCTGTACCTGACGCCTTTCCCTAACGTGGGGATAGTGGCACGGGATCCTCAGGATGAGACGTAACCTCTTTCAACACTTCCTCGCATCACCCCCCTCACTCTGAAGTGCGACTCTTGCGTGTTTTATTGCGAGGCCTGGGTGAGCATGAAAACAAACGGGGGCCCGACTCAGAAGCTTTGATCTCCCGCTTCCTGGTCCATTATTTATGTCTGTTTCTCACGAAGCTTTTTTTTTTCTTTCTAAACTTGATTACTATGCGTTTCCTCACACATTTTCAGCTTGACCCCTAGACAATGTCTTGCACTTTAATGGTTTCTTCTTACAGGAAGCTATAAAGGACTTTTGATAGTTATTGTCCCTTTTTCCCTGATGTTTTGTTACTCAGACCGAGGTGTAAATATAATAGCAAGACCAACATATTTAGCTTCATTAATGGTCTAATGAAAATTGCAGACTTGATTTGTAGCGGTTATATAACTGTTGTACATGTTAGCAAACATGCACAGGATTGGCTAAATTTAATCATTTCAACTACATCTGTTAAAATAAATCAATTACGGTTTACTGTTAGTCATTTTCCGATCAGAAAATCATTGTTTATGAAAAAACTGCAACAATCAAAATGAAAGTATGAGTAGAGTGAATTTCTGTCAGCACCGTGTTCACCCTACCATATTCAATTTGATATAACTTAAATATTATGTGGACAAAAATTATTACTTAAACCATGTCATCCATGTTTGTGGTTCAAAATGAAAAACTACCGTTTCCAGACCACCGCTGAGCTAGTGGCTGAAAAATAAAAAAGGGTGGGAAGAAAAGGAGCTGATCATTGAAATGACCACCCCCTCAAAAAAGAAAAACTAAACAGACGATAGAGCAGGGAGTCAAATGCATTAAACAGAGTTCATCTCAGGTCTGACCAGTAGCTACCCAGCACATCTCTCACCCTGACCCATGAGCTCCACCAGCTCAGCAGATAGATCAAAAAGGCCTATCCTCAGTAAAAACTACTACTTTGTTGTGAGCAACATGGTTGATGTCATTAGGGACCCTGCCACTGAGGGTCACTGCCTGGCTCAGTTTGTAACTCAAGCTGATTTTGATGTATGATCTAAGAGTTTTTCAGGTGATGCTGAACATGAATTCACAGAATCCCGCTTATTTTTTGTTGTTTTGTTGTGAATACACCGCATTCACAAATGTGTAAATGAGACAACACCCACCCCATCCTTTCCATGACATGATGTGATGATGGTCCTTTCAAATAAAGAGGATGTACATTGTGCCTGTGTAAAACCCACATATTGTTTAGGTCGCCATCAGACTCTCACTGTGAGCAGGATAAGTATGGGTATTGTTTACATTCATTTTAACCAGCAAACAATTTGTTTGTTGATGCATTACCATATGTAACCATCAGTATACAGATAATTGTGAAACCAAGAACAATTTGTGGATCCATTTTTGAAACACATTTTCATTTAAAACTTCAAAATATACCTTAAATCTATATGTGCTCCATTAACAGTCATTCTGGGTTTTTGTTCAAATAATTTTACAATGATATGTAGTAGTTGATAAAACAGAGATACAAGTCACATTTATTTATGATACAAAAACATCACTGTACACAGGGAATGCCAACAAACACTGACAAGACAGCAGGTGTTTCCTGCCACAAACATGAAAGCTTTTATGAAGCAGCTACAGTTAATTGATACAACAGTGCATTGAAGCTAAGGAGATGGAGTCAGTTTCAAAACAACCCTACAGTGTCGTTTGTGCTTTGATGATCTGTTCCATAGTTGTCGCCAATCAGCCAGTCATCTGTCATTATGTCTTTCCTTACATCCGCTGGTCTGGTTCCGATATCAGAAGCACTTTAAAGCATCAACAGAAAGACTGGAATCATGACACTCCCTCGCTAGGAACACGTCAATGGGGAAATAATTGGAGCTTGTTCGAGGGGTATTTAAGGAGACAGAAGGAAAATTCTCCCGGTAGGGGGGTACACATAAAAGGAACTGGGGGGAAAGTGACTAAGAGCTAACCAGATAGTGCAAGACAGGGAAGTGCGTCTGGTCATTGCATGTTTGAAAGCAGCAGTTGGGACCCTGATGACAGAGTGGTCTTTGGGAATTTAAGAGCAAGGGCCCAGAAGTAGGCGTTTCCCCCCACAGAGGACTGGGCCAGGAAGGAAGGCTTTGCCTTTCAAAGCATCCACAGCTTTATTTATATTATATATTTTCATCGCCAGAACTTTTTCAAAGGGAGAAGAAAGCTGTTTTCCAATTTCTAATACTCTTTGGCCTCTGTCTTTTATTTCCGTGCTCCGTCTCTGACAATGTATTTGTTTCCGGAGCAAAGTTTTGTTCTGGGCCTGCATGCAGGGACTGTGTTTACCATTTAAAGATACAAACGGGGTGTTATTGTTGAATGGGAAGAGAGTGATGGGAAGTTGTGTGATTGTTTTTCCTCACCTGTTTTCCAGTGGGGTCCCCAATCGGAGAGGGACGGCTCATAGAACAATGGCACAGAGGCCTTGGAACCACTATATGATGAAAGGTACAGTCTCCAAGCTGTAGCAGCATCAACTCTTTCATTGAAAATAATCTTTGTTTTCCTTTATCTTTAAATTTACATGTGCTCGCTTGTTCAAATTATTAACAATGACAGACAGTTTTGGCTTTATTGTTTTGTGTTATCATTTCCGTGTCAACAGATATATAATGTTAAAATATGTTGGCATGGAGGATTTTCAAGGATAACCATTAGTTTTAGACTAAATAAATCTTCAATGGGAAAATTTTACTTTTCA
>JAOXYM010000014.1:21186277-21207269 GCA_028567055.1 Leptatherina wallacei
GTTGGTAAACAACGCAGTTGAAAAATCGGTAAATTAAAATCGAAATAACGCGACGTTGGAAGTAAAGTTCGACTGATCTGTTCAGCAGCATGAGATGTAAACAATTTAGCATTTATGAAATTAGTTGATTACATTTTCTTTAGAAACATGAAATTTGTTGGCAAAGGGGATGCCATAATTATAGAAATAATCACAATATGATTGCCACGATTATTCTGCGTTAATTTCCCAATACTATAAATGTGTAAAACCACATGAATACTCCTTATAGGTCTTTAAGTTTTATTTGTTTTTTGATGCCAACATTACAAAATAAGATAACAAATTAAGCCAATTTATTTATAAAGCACATTTCGTGTACAGGACAATTCAAGGTGCTTCACATTGCAGAAAAGTACATTAAAACAAACTTTTAAAAGATATTAAATGAGAAAAAAAACGAATAAATAAAAAATCAAGATTAAGAAAGGACAGCAGACTTGAAGCTGTCCTTTAGCAAAAAGCGTCTGTTTGATACACTTATAATAATTAGATAATTTGTACTTTAGTAATCTCTTTTGGGAAATTCGGCTCTGCAATTAATGCGTCTCTAGATGTACTAGAGAGCAGTGGGCTGCCAAGTTTGGGCACCCAGGGAGCAGTTGTGAAAGGTTAAGGGCCTTGCTCAAGGGCCCACAGTGGAAATAAAGAAAAGACCAGATATCTGGCATTAAATACGCTTTCTTCTACAAACTATGACTATTGTACACTGACTACTAAAAGCCATGGTGGTTCAATTATATTTCAATGGCGAAACTCTAAATGGTAAATGGAATGTACTTGTATAGCACTTTTCTTTTTTTCACATGACCACTCAAAGCACTTTGACACTACATATCAAATTCACTCATTCTTTTACCTATCACACACATTCATACCCCGATGGACACATCGGGAGCAGCGTGGGGTACAGTGTCTTGCCCAAGGACAAAAGCCTGGAATCTATCCACCGACTTTCCAAGGATGACTTAGTCCGTTTGTTTGGAGGGAATAACTCTTTCTCTGCCGCAGTGTCCCACTCTAACACACCTCTTCTGCAACTCGCACAAAACCAAAACTGAACAACACAAGCGGCAACACACGAATGTGGTGTCACTTTGTTTTTGTTCCAAGTTGTGCTGATCTGCTAATATGGTTCAGACATAATCTGTTATAAAAAGTGACAAGTGAGGGATCTTTACAATTAATCAATTGTAGCATTTAATGCAGCGATTAATTGTAGAATTGTGACATCCCTAGTTGGCAATATCAGTATCAAATCATAAAGATTCCCAATAATTTTAAGTTTCTCCCCCAGACACACCTTTAATACTCAAACTCTTACTATCTCAAACTGTTTTCTTGTGTTTAGTTTTTCTGAAAATTGCAGCTGTGAGACCAATTCTTTTTCCCCTCTGGTTTTATTTGAATTTATTTCCTTTTTTATCAGTTTAGATACACTAAAATTGTATTATATGTATTGTTCTCTTTAAAATGTTTCCAAATACAATATTGTTTTATTGAAGTCTTTTTAAAATCTTTTTCTTTTTAATGGTATAGAAGCGCACCACTTACTGAACCCTTAAAGCTGGTTTATACTTGTGCAGCATCTGCATTAGGTCGGTTACGCCATAACCACAGTAGGCTCTGCGTAGGTTCGCAGACGCTTGACGCGCACCTCTTTGCACCCAACATTCATCCCTGCTACGTCAAAATGGGACTCATGGGCTGGGCAAAATTAGCGGGCTGTGCTATGCACAACCCGCAATGAAAAAGATGCAATGAAAATCCTGATAAAAATGTAATAATTGAATCTAAGCCCCCTGAATCTTAATCGAATCGTGAGGTACCTAAGATGGCACACCACTAATAAAGACAGATCACTACATGTAATTTGTATATCGTAAACTTGTTTTGTTGAACCATTGAAAAAACAAAAAACTGCCCTCTGGAGTTTACTGCTACCTTCAGATCTGGAAAAGAAACGGCAACGCTTTTACCCTACGCTCGAGTATAATCACACACTGCCTCTGCGTCAGCTATGCGGGCCCGACATGACACAGACACTGTGCGAGTATAAACCAAGCTTAAGCTCATTAGGAAAATGTTTATCAAGTTTACAGATTGATAGAAGTGAGGTCATTTCCTATAGACTTCCCCACCTACTGACCTTTTTGAATAACCCACTTTTGTCAATCAATCCAGGTTTAATATTCATATACATTGTCTTTAAAGGATGCTTCATCCAATTTTTAAGTATAGTGAATAACAGGGACATGCACTGTTCACTAAATTGTAATCTAAACATTTGTAGTAGGAAGGACTGTTGATTTTCATCTTTACATTTTGTTGGCCAGTTTATAGTTTTAGCAACTTGTCTGAGGCCATTTTTCTGATATCACAAGTGAGCACTGCACTCTTAATGTATGGGCATGTTTCATGACCGGGGCTAATGTGTCAGTATATAATTGTAGGGCAAAACACGACTGAGCCTTTACTCAATTGTAAAATAATTTGTCTGCAAAAAGCCAGGAAGTGTTAACTACTTAACATTTTGATATCACTGTATTTGCTATGATTGTGTCTCACCTTGATGTTGTAATGGTTTGCCTTATGCAGCTTATTCTAGGCTGTACGCTCAGTACTTTGTAATGTGTATGCCCATATACACAGTGTTGACTCAGTTGAAATCATAAGAAAAGTTGCATTTCTGCAAGGCCATAAAACCCAGAGCAAAGTGTTGGCCTGCTATGTTCTGTCTTGAATGCAGGGATACTTACAAGCCACGTTCCCCTTTACCAAGGGGTTAATTAGCAGCTACCCTCCCAATTGTCCTCTCCTTGTTCACTCTCATTAGTTTAATCTGGCTGTGTCCTCCAGCTTGCCTCTCTTGCCTCTATCCTCTTGTGCACCAGAACGTATCTCTGCCGCCTCCTATGTCATCAGGTGACAACTCCTGTCTACCTCATAAATTTACTTCCAAACTCCTTTTGACTGTTGTATGATTTATAGACCTTTATTCATCCCATTCTC
Organism: Leptatherina wallacei; assembly: GCA_028567055.1. Lineage (NCBI taxonomy): Eukaryota > Metazoa > Chordata > Actinopteri > Atheriniformes > Atherinidae > Leptatherina > Leptatherina wallacei. The sequence continues at coordinate 21,189,329 of JAOXYM010000014.1, forward strand.
CTGTTTTTGTTTGGTTTACATGAGGAAAAATAAATGAAGATATTTTCAAATTAATAAAAAAAATGCCATGGTTAGAACAATGACTTGATACAGTGTGCAATGTTGTTGTAATTGATAAAAAATTACTTTTCAGATAAACTAACAAATAGTAGCAAATTAGTGCATGAATGCATATTACTGTTGAGTAAATTTTGCTTTCTGAAATTTGCAAGATTTGTTAAACAATTTTTGATGCCCACATGAAAATCTATTTTAATCCTATACCCCCAAAGGTATAGGAAAAAACCTCAGAACCTATAGATCTGGATGGTGTGAAAATGGATGGCGCATACATGATTATTGCTGTTTGGGAGGAAGAAATAACAATGAACTGTGTGCCTGTATGGAGTCAAATTACACTTCCTCTCTCCTTGTCACTGTTGCGCTTGAGATGTCGGAGTTGATAGGAGTGGCTGGAAAATGTGAAGTCTGCTTACCTCCTCCTCTTTCTCCTCCTCCTCCTCCCCCACCACCTCACTAAAAATAGCTGGCAGAAAGAGAAGGCAGCAAAGTCAAGGCTCTATCTATCGGGCTGCCTGTGGTTTCAACACTCCCACCACTAGCAAAAAGAGGTAAAGAGTCCTCTGAATCACAGCACTTATGCTAATACTGATCACCAGTGAGGAGTATTTTGTTATTTTTATAGTCTTGGCTGCCCCCCTCAAAATCATCCAGTTCATAAAACTTAACATTATAGAGGTCATGTTGTTTTTAAAACAAAGGGGAATAAAAGTCCAATAAGTTGTCAAAACCTGATTCATCCATTCATGCAACATGTGGAAATAGACACTTGAAATATATTTTTTTGAGGGTAGAGGTTGAAACAGTGGAGTGCTCCTGACAGGCTGCATCGATCACCTGACTTCTTCCAACTGTGCATGTTTTTCTCTCATTTAACCCATTAAGACCTGATGAAATATATAATTGTACCTGTATGCATGGGTAGAGGGTGTCTCTGGTATGAATAGGTTAAATTTAAAAAATACTAAATGAAGGTGGTTGCTGTATAAGCATAAAAAGTTTTACCAAGAAATGTATCTTGTTTTTCATTGAGCAAATGTTTTCAATCAAATATGACTTACTGTGTACTGATTGTGAAAACTACTCAATTGCTCAATTTAGGTTGTTTTATTGACATCTAAACCTTCCCTGGAGCCTACTTTTAGATTAATTTAATAAACCTCAATGACGCTCGGCTTTTCTTGATAAATTCACATCATCTGTTTGCATATCTAAAAATTGGCCTCAGACAAAACCACTGAAGGATCTTTTACAATTACATTTAAACTTTATCGGTAGCTTTTTTTCTGCTTGAGCATGTAATTTAAAATAGTTACAAGCTCACAAAAGGTTAGTGACTTTATCGTTTGTGTTCCCTGCTTGGCTGTTTAAATTCAAGACAAAGCTTCATGATTTTACACAAATGGTGTTCATGTTTTTATCACTAAGTGGTTGTCGGGTGTGTTTTCTGGGGAGATGATCTGTCTTTCATTCATCCTTTTATATTTCTTAATAACAAAGTTAGTGGAAAAGATTGGTTCTGAACTGACATACAATGTAAACATAATGGACGGATTTTTCAGCAGAAGTTTTTAAGTTACTTTTATAATAACCCAAATCTAGACTTCATTAACCAGAGGCGATGTATCCTTAGCCTAATGCAGTCCTTTGAGATGTTCAGTTTGTGTCCTGGTTCCAAATTTTGCTGACCTTCTTATAGCTTTGTTGAAAAGTCCACCAGTGATGCTTTACCAAGTATACAGCAGGTTATTACAGAGGAGACAAGAATTATCCACTGATATTACCATGAGACGTTTTTATCACCAAGATTAGGGGGCTAAGGCGCCTTGCTTAGGTGCAGACCCATTTAGCAGCACTGACCAATCAGGTCACAGGTAGCTACTAAGGTCTCAGGCGCATGTAGGATAAGGTGTTCATTCAGAAGGTCTTGACACTCTGCAGGACACCGGACCTAAATCGAAACCCAGAGAAACAGGGAGGTAAGGTGTCTTTGCGTGCTAGTGTAATTAGTTTTTATCTATTAATTAGAAAGTATTATTAATTTATTCATTTCCCTTAAGGAAATTTAATTGAATAAAATGTGAGGTCGAACTATCGTTTTTCACGGATTAACTGAGTGGGCATGAACTGAAGACTATTCCTCATTTAACTGGAATGAATTTGGTCATTCAACTTATAGATCAATTCAACTGAAGGCTATTTGAGGGAGTTTAATTTGTTACTTTGTCTTTATAAATTTCCATAAATGCAGTAATGATTCTTTTTATTCCAATGTGTTTTTCCTTAGTGTTCAACAAACCCATAAGTAGCAATGCCAGAGTAAAATTGTTACTGTAGCATTCATCCTTTTAGTTGAATGTTTTGTCTTCTATGGATAGTGAAAGTGTCGATGGTATGAGTGTCAAACAGAGGATTGGGGTCAGCGGGATAGCCACTGCTTTTAGGATCATCAGCAGGTTTTGTCTTAACCGGATTTGGCTGGAGGAGCTGAATCAACTGTGTCCCAGGATTACATGGATGACATTGGAGGGGAGTTTAGAGTCCACAGGCCAGAGCATTGAGGGCTTTGCGAAACTCTGCCCCTCATCTGAACACCTTGGGGCTCTAGTAGTGCAGTTAAAGTCTAGCTACTCTCCTGCCTCTCTGCTTTCTTGATATCTGGACAGTTAATCCTTTCTTCATTTTGACTGTTACTAGGGGACAGGGGTATGTTGAATTTTTGGATCTCCAAATGGATATATTTTCTCACTTTAACGAAATATCACTTTTGATTCAACTTTAAAGGACTGCTAATTGTAGCCAGATGTTTTCCAAAAGATTTGCTGCTGTTTTGGAGAGAACAAATTCAACATCATCCTTAAATTTGTTATCTTCAGCCTCAAGTACCTGCCTAGTGCTTGTTGCTAGGTTACAGTTTCAAGCTGGTGAGGGCAAGTCTTGAGCTGTCTCGAAAGTGATTCGCTGCTGCTTTGTCTGAGCTTCACAGATTGGATTTATGAGAAACTCTGATATGCAGCTAAATGTAGCTATAGTATGTGCATAAATTACACACAGAAGGTAAAGCATGTATCCACCATGACTGAGATCATGCTTGTAATTTGGAGCCTTGGAATTCCACTAAAATGTCAACATTAAAAGTTTTTTTTTACACTTTTATGTATTACTATTAATATGAAGTAAGCAGCCTGTGGTATGTATACTTAGCTTGTCATTTCTTGTCTCCTCCAGATCAGCAAGAATCTAGGCGGCGGAGCGAAGCACACCATTAGAAGAGGAAAATGAGTGAACTGGATCAGCTACGCCAGGAGGCTGAGCAGCTCAAGAACCAGATCAGAGTAAGTGCAATCCTTATCGTCCTTAGGTTAGTCTGCTTTTAGTTTTTATGAGGAGTTAGAAATCCAAATTGACTTAAGTTTCCAATATCCCATCATGGCCCACTGTACTGCACACTATTGCTGTAACATAACATTAAAACTTTCCTAAAGTATGTTTCAGCTGTACATTAGCATTGTTAAAACATGCAGCTGGCAGAGGATTCAACTCTGATATTATGATGAAAACTTTTTCCTCTTCACTTGTAGTATTAATGTTAAAGTTAGTACTGCTATTGCCACAGTGCAGTTAAGCTGATGTCACACATTTTTGATTATTACATTTTCACATAGCACATTAATTTACCCCAAGCATGAAAGGCTGTCATCAGTAAATTTGATCCTAACCCTACTGGTATTTATACTCAATTATAATTTGGAGATTAAGTAAGTTATTGTTTTTCAGGATGCCAGGAAAGCGTGTGCAGATGCTACCCTGTCTCAGGTAAGAAATATATTTATGCAATCATCTTGACTCAACATAATTTATTGTACTACAGACAAATGAATTAACACATTTGATTTTGTTTTGTTGTGTTTGGTGCATGATACTAACAATGCCATTAACAAACTACATGAAGTTTGACTGCACACAAATGTCAAAGGGCTCTCAAAGTGACTTCTTTCTCTCTTTTTGATCCTGTTTAGATCACAGCTAACATTGACCCTGTTGGCCGAATTCAGATGCGCACTAGACGGACACTGAGGGGGCATCTGGCTAAAATCTATGCCATGCACTGGGGCACTGACTCAAGGTAATCTCATTCAATTCCTTTCTCTCCATTAACTATATATTTCTTCCCATCAGCCCAGTCTTTCTCTAAATGCCAGAGACAGCTGTAAAAGTTGCTTGACTGTCTTTGTGATTGTAACTTCCTGATTTTCAGATCATAATATTGCACATTAGTCAAGACACATTATAAAATGGGTCTAATTGTTTATATCTTGCCAATTTATCATTAATATGAAATCCGTGTTTAAGCTATTTGAGCATATGATCTAAAAAGAAAAAACATTTGTTTGTATGAATGCTCATTGGATGTGCATTAGTCCCTATCTTGGAAGTACGTCTGTTGTTTTGCGTATCTCTGTGTTTATGTGCATTGGGATGGGGTATATGGGTGGGGAAATACTCAAAATGGTGTCAGCTTACATTAAAGCAAGTGTTCAAGCTAATATCCACAGCAAACCTCACTTCTCACAAAGTCGCCAATATTTGGCAAGTGCAGCTTAAAGTATTGGAGCAAAAACGATTACTATGGTTGTACAAAGAAGACATTATTTCTGATCATTCCGAAACAGACTTTTGGCAAAGTGATCCTTAATTTTGGCTTCAGCAATAAAAGCTTGAATATAGAACCAAACTTAAATCTTTCCAAAATCAGGAGTTGAAGTTTTTTTTGTTACCAGCAGCTAACCCATTTATTTAGTTATGTATAGCTTAATTTAATCTTTTGCATCCTTGCATTTCTTTGTGTTTTAGAATTTTGGTGATCTTGTTTAATTAATTGAGAAATAGTTTTTTAGTCACTGTTTACACACAACTGGGGGAGAAAATCAAAAATAGAACAATATAACATCACATAACTCTGCTCTTTATGGAAACAAGGTCTAGCTACGAGTTTGTTTGCATGAAATCTATGTGATTTCGAGTGCATTCATAAACAAAAGAAAATGGAAGACACTTGATGCCCATCTTGCAGATTTTTCTGTTCAAAATAAATAAACATAAATGTTATGAGTTGATATTTTCATTGCTTTAAAGGTTGGGTTTCTCTTACTAACCCTGCAACTGACAGAGGTCTGTACTGATGAGAAAGTGAGCACCTCAAAGCACTGCATTGTTGTCTCCCAGCTGACTGACTTCATCTTTCAGTTACTGGAAGTCAGTGTGGCACTTTGGGCACATTTGAGTATTTTTGTACTTCTGAAATTATCCCAGATAGCAAGTTTAACTCTTTGTGTTTTTCTTTAGTTGGATATGTTTGCACTGAGACCGGCAAGTAGATTGCTTCAGTTTCTCTTGAGCCAGCACAAGAAATTTAGTCCTTTCCAATCTCCAGGGTTGTCTGCATGTGAACACATCTCGGCCAGTATGATAGTTAAGACTGGCACAGTCCCTGCAGCCCTTGGTTTGATCACTCCTGTGCCAATGTGCATTGGGACCATCACTGTGGTTACTCTTGCTGGATTCACCCAGATAGCAGAGCGCAACCACGTAGGTACCTTGGAGCTCTCAGTAGACAATATTTTTTTTTAAAAAGGTCCTTCTGTCATAGATCAGTCCATTTTTAAGTTGGCTAATATTGGAACACAATCAGTTTGTATGCAAACACATGAAGAGCTTTAAAAGTTTTCACTACTCAGATTTCTTTAAATTATCTACCAATCACAGAGAGATTGATTTTGCTTTCAGGCTTTATGAAAGTTGAAGGGAAAACTCTGAACATATTTGATTATTGTGCCACTTTGTGTCCACTTTCAAACTTTTCACAAGATTTTAAAGGACCAGTGGTTTGAAATTTTGGAGGACACTCAGTCCTCTAAAAGTCAGGGTGTTTAGTCCTCTGAAATAATGAGAGGTGTGGGTGATTTATATGATGTTTGCTGATTTGTGGTAATTTAGCTTGAACCAGTAAGGTCTGACAACAGAATTCATAATACAAGATGGCATTAATATGAAAGAAGCACAGGAGAAAAATCCAAGAAAAGGGCTACACTGAATAATCTTAATAAATTTAAGACTTTGATTCACTCCATTGTAAAGCAGGCCTTTTTTTGCTTTGACTCTAGTCTTTTCCAAAGGAGGACAAGGCCAAAGGACCAACAATAACAGGAAACAAACTAGAAAAGCCCACACCTCAAGTTGTTCTACATATTCCCGATACTGCCCCCAAGTGGCACAAAACCACTGTAAAATGTAGACCAGCATTTGCGAAGAGAAAGTTTGTTTAAAGCTTATTTTTATCTGTCTCCCACCAGGCTTTTGGTCAGTGCCTCCCAGGATGGCAAGCTCATTATTTGGGACAGCTACACCACAAACAAGGTAATCAAAGATACAAAAAAAATGGAACAAACGAAGCTTTTATACCAAATCATGACCTCAGAATTGAGATAAGGTAGTGTAAACATGACTAGATCCGTCCTTTTTTAAGTTTCAACAGTTTTTCAAATGACTGGATGAGATGGTTTAAATTTAGTCATTGTTTTACCTTCTCATAAAAGCATATTCTTTCCTTCCTATTCCTTCCAACTGATTTAATTTTAATTGATAAAGTGCATTTATGATGTGTTTTATGGGATCAGAGGAAAGGCTATTTATAGTGCATATCATGCCCTTGAAAGGTTAAGTTAATATTGCAAATAGTTTTTCTTCTACACATGCCTCCTCCCTTTTTCTCTCTCTTCCTCTCTCTGTCTTTCTTCCATCTGTCACTGCATACTATCTAATATTAAATCTTCCCCCTTTCCAGGTCCATGCCATCCCATTGCGCTCCTCCTGGGTGATGACGTGCGCCTATGCCCCTTCTGGGAACTATGTTGCCTGTGGTGGCCTGGACAACATCTGCTCAATCTACAACCTGAAGACCCGTGAAGGAAATGTGCGCGTCAGCCGTGAGCTGGCTGGACACACAGGTAGACCCAAATATTCTTTTAGGCTGTGCTGTATTATCCATCATTCATTTCATAATCAAATTCTGAATATCCTGCCTAAAATTAAGTAGTACAGTTCTACCAGTATGTTGACCCTGCAGGACAATAAAAGGTATTTTTGGCACCAAGACAAATATTCCATAATGGTGTATTTGTCATGTGTTTGTGTAAATGACAATATATGCACAAATAGTTCAGTTCCCACAAATCCTTTTGTTTTCTTACCAGCCAGATGGATTAGGATACAGGTTGAAAGTAAATGTTTTCATTCAGTAAGCTATAACTTGACCGGTGATAATGTCAGAACATTATGTAGCTTAGTCAGCATTTAAAGCATTACAGGCCATAGTGGAACACACTCGACCAACATGTCATGTCACCATGTCATGGACCAGAAGTGTTCCTGGGAATAATACATTCTCCAGAATTGTCCCTCATAGTTATTCAACTGCCACTGCTACCATTTACTAATCAAGTTATGCTTGAAACAAAAAGAAAAGGTTTGGAGATTTGATTTAACTAAGGCAAAAAAAAAATCCATTATCACAAAGACTTCAACACGTTGACTTGCCCAAATGGCCGTTAGAATTAACATTTTAAGTATCAATTGACAGTAGTTTGCATCGTCATGCTCTAAAGAACTTTGCTTTGTGAAGATTGGTGTAAAAATAATGTCATTTAATTTAGATTTTTGTCACATATTTTGAATGTTTGTATGTATTTTTTTGTTTGTTTTTTTGTTCCCTTTGGAGAACAGATTTTATCCATCACAGTTTTACTGGAGGTTACATCACATTAGCTTACAGTCTTTTTCCTTTTTTTTTTTACAAGTCCTTCTGCAAACAACTTGTAGAAAAGTAAGCTATTCTGGGGTTTTCTTTAATACAGTGCTTGTGTACTATACCTAATTATTTTCACATCCAGTGGAAGCTATTCCACATAGTGTTGTTTTCCATTAAGCTCAGAAGGCGGTAAAGCCTTAAACCATCACAAACTAATGAAAGTGTTGGGTGCTTAGGCAAGGAGCAATGCATCTGATCAGTGTCACATGATGCAGGAAGTGTGTCAGCATTTCAGTTCCAGTTCCGTCACTATAGGGAGGGGTATATACACTCTGCCAACTAGTAATGGATAAATTATGGACGCAAGTCATGAACCAGGAGATGCCCTACAGCCTTTTTTCCTGTTTCTGGTAGTGAATTAGTCAATTCATCTCCCCCACATCCAGCTCGCATAGCATTCTCTGTGGGTGTGATTATTACTTGGAATTAGATTTCTTCCTCTGAACAGAGAAATTATATGAAACCATAACCTATTATTGTTAAAGATCCCATAGTGAAGGAGTTAATCAATCAGTGTCTTTCATTCTTTTTAGGTTACTTGTCCTGCTGTCGTTTCCTGGATGACAACCAGATTGTCACTAGCTCCGGAGACACCAGCTGGTGAGTTGTGATATTACATCATGCACAATTCGGTGCTATATCACTATAAATAGAGACCTCAAATTATAAGTGTTTCATAACATTTGACACTGTTAAATGAAAAGTGGATAGGTATCAGGGCTGTTGTGTTTTGGTGGGGTTTTTTTGTGTTTATTTTATTTTTTTTACATTTTTACTGTTAACTACTTCTGCTAGACCTGCTAATGTTTGTGACTGAAAGGAATATATATTATTAGCATTTAAAACTCCCCTGATTTTAACTATACTTTAACTGACTTCATACAGTCGGTGGGATCAGATCACTGATTGTTTTTCTTATTAAATGATTAAATGGTTTTTCTTTTCCCTCCATTGTTTGTTACAGTGCTCTGTGGGACATTGAGACTGGTCAGCAGACAACTACATTTGCTGGTCACACTGGAGATGTGATGAGTCTCTCTCTGGCACCTGACACCAGGCTGTTTGTGTCTGGAGCTTGTGATGCCTCAGCCAAGCTCTGGGACGTTAGAGAAGGAATGTGCCGACAGACCTTCACTGGCCACGAGTCAGACATCAATGCCATTTGTGTACGGACAAATGCACAGACACACACTCAGATATTTTTTTCATTTTTATATGATTCATATCATGTTTTCAAGTTATTCAAGACCTCTGTTTGTCAAATCTGTCAGAGCAAGTCTGTATTATGAGGCAGGTCCAAGTCAAGAAAAGTTCATGGATGCTAACACTGCACTTAAATGTTTTCCTCACAGCTTCAAAGTTGTTTTTAGTTTACTGAGTCCATGCAGTTTATCTGTATTTTAATGGAGCTTCTATAAGTATATTTTAAAATTAACACCAGGAGTTTATAGTGCATATTAGATAATTGTTACTGAAGTAGTATTCAGGAAAAACCTGAAATATATTTGTCACATATCTATCCTAGTGATGGCACAGACTTACTGAATGTTGGACAACATTAGGATAGTTCCAAGTTTACCCTGTAAATTATATACATATCATCCTAGAATATCTCCACAGTAAAGACTGTATGCACGATTAAAATTTGATTTTACTTGTCATTATAGTTCTTCCCTAATGGCAACGCCTTTGCCACGGGCTCAGACGATGCTACCTGCCGGCTGTTTGACCTGCGTGCTGACCAGGAGCTGATGGTCTACTCACATGACAACATCATCTGCGGCATCACCTCTGTGGCATTCTCCAAGAGTGGCCGTCTTCTGCTGGCTGGCTATGATGACTTCAACTGCAACGTCTGGGACACTTTGAAGGCCGACCGTGCCGGTAAGCCACCGTTAGGAACCAAAATTGTGGACCTAGATCAGCCCAAAAATGTAGCATTTCATAACTATCAAAGCTTAAGTAAATGTTTTGAGTCATTTAGGTGAAATTGCTGGTAAAAAAAAAATCCTCAAAATGCTCCACTCTGAAGCTAAATTAAGTTTACGAATTTGGAGAAATTGAGAAATTGGCCAGTTGCTACCCAAAGTGAGCGTGGCTGTCACTTATTTCTTGGATTATTTGACGACTAACACCACTAATCTTACCATATGTCTGATCTGAAAGGAAATTTTTACTTTGTTCAAGATTGTCAAAATGGCAAAGCAGATGAGTATCCATGAACTTACACCTCCTGCTGAACATCAGAAATTAATATTGTCCGAGGTTTGTAAGATAAACAAGAAAACCATTTTCTGAGGAAATGGAATTATTTATTTTTGTCATCTCAGATTGATGGCTACAAGGCCTTCTCTTCCCAAATTTGATTTATAGTAGTATTTGGCAAAATTTCCTTCAAATAGAACGTGATATTTTGATATTAAGCCACCATAAATCCACCGAAAGTATACATCAGATTTGTAGTTTAATAAATATTTTAGCATGCTATATTGGGAAATATAGGATTGAATAAAATCCTATTTTGAAATCCTAGATATAATCCTATACAAATCTCAAACTGTCATCAAAGGATAAGCAGCCACATAATCAGTATTCAGAAACAACTAATTTGCAAAAAAGCATGTCAAGATGGATTCCCAACATGAATAAAATAAAATAAAATGGCTTACTGATACCACTCGGAGAGCACTCTGACGCACTCAAAAAATATTTTGGGAAAATAACAAATAAACAGCCTAAGCCCACATATGACAATTTATATGTTCTATAACTTTGTCAACTAAAATCATGAAGCCATGCTGGTCCCTGAATTTTTGTAAAACTAGGTGAATTTTCATTAAAACGGGTTTAGATATATTTGGTGTGTAAAGAACAGATCAAATTTAATTATTTTGACCAATTTTGGCAACAGATGATTCTGACCACACAGGATTTAGTACTGTTCTATGTTAAGATTCCTGACATTCGTAATCAGATAATGTGGAGGTATTCTGTAAAGGGTGGTATGCAGAGATGGATCCATGCTGGATTTTACAACATACGGGACCTTCAAGGAATAAATGTCCACATCATCTTCAAAAAGTTCACTGAAACCCAAACAGCTGGAAGGGGTTTCTGCAGCAGCTGCAGAAGAATGTTTAGCGGAGTTTGTGAAGGGAAACAGCCAGCAAGACAGGTGGAGCAATGTGGACTGCAACACAATCCAAAGCTGCAGCAGACTCCTGAAAGGAAGCGGTGTATGGAGAAGCTGGGGGGGGGACAAAAATATCCAAAATAGGCAGCATGTGAGGCAAAGCCATGTGCAGGTGCTGCAGCACGAGGAGTGGTGTGCTGCAGTGACTTAACAGTTGTTTTAGCCTCATAGAAAATAGTGCAGATGGTCTATTAGGCCTATTTTTTCTGCGCAAATTGAAGTGAAATCATTTTGTTTCTATGGCAAATCAGGCTACTACAATTGTTTGATTATAATTAATATTATTTTAGCTGTATACTTCTTGGGGGATTTCATTGAAGTCTGAACATGACTGTGGCTGTTTTAGTGTTTAAAGAAGAGCTTTAACAGTTATCAGATGTTGACAATGGCAGATTTACTAGCCTACTACTAGATTGACAGTACCTGCGTGTGCGACACTGACCGCAGCGATCTCTTTATGGAGACTTGGTTGATCAGTCTCTTTCGGATCCATTTAACTGGACGAGGCCTCTCTGGACGACAAATAATTACGGGCGTAATATATAAAGGACGATGGATTTCAGCTGCTGCATTTATCAAGGCCTGATCATTCATACACTGGGATTGGTCAAATACAAACGTTTCATTAATCACGTGGATCCAAACGTAAAATCATTCATGTAATCAGATGAGCGCAGATTTCCATGTTTGTTTGATAAATGAGGGCCCTTGTGTTTTGCAGTGCTAGAAGTATTTGCCTTCCTCTGAACATGGTCAGAATGTGACCATTAATGTGAATTTTATACACCTGTCAAGGAAAGCCTCTCAGCTGGTTAATCAACTTCCTTTTCAGCATTTCAAGACAAAGTTATGAAGTGTTTGTGAGATAGTGGACATGATAAAGATGGATCCAAAGATCTCTTAAAGATGCTGAAAATCTTGCTACCAAACAAGGCTGGCCGCACATAGCTACGTCCTGCACTGTAAGACTGTAATAAGAGACATAATCGGTTGGCAGGTAGATGAAGAGTTATCAGGGCATGCAGTCCTGTGTTTTTGCATAATTACCATAATGCATCCTTTAGACTTACCTGGAAGCTGCAAGTGCGAGTGTTGGTGTGTAAGAATGATCATTCTCTTATTGGACCATTCCTAAAATTTAAGTATGACTACTGGACATAATGCGATCGTATAAGTGTTTTTAAATTAAGCACCAGCAAGAATTTTCTCAAAAGCAGGACCTAGAGTAATGAGTCAGTGTTGATGTATTTCTTCATCCAGTCTAGCACAACTGAAGCAGTTTTTCAAAGTAGAATACGTGTAAACCTTTAACAGTATGTGCACTTGGCATGCACAGTAACCAAATGCTGCTCTTCAACCAAGCCACTACATGATGTGCTGAACTTTACATTTAATCCATGCAAAATCAAAGTCTAGTTTAAATCCTTTTCACCCATTAATGTTCCAATTATACTTTCATATCTGTGTCAACAATTGCAATAAAGTTCTGTTGTGGGTAATCTTGATGTAGAAGTACTGATTTTTACTGTCAACGTTTTAACAAAAACATTTTTTATACTATTTGTATATACACTGTATACTTATTTTTTGTGGAAGATTACTTAAACATTTAAAAGTGTGTAGACTGAATTGTCCATTGTCCATATCATGTGGCACAACTGGAGAGAATAGTGTGTAAACTGTATTAAAATGCATCTGGAAGAGCAGCAAGCATCACTCCAGCAGTGAAAGGCTCCTGTGGAGGCATAAATACTTTACAGTTATTGACTGCATAGTGGGATAGGGATCAGAGGTGGCACACATTTGAGTGGACCATTTCAAATGGATGCACACACAAATGTATTTGATCCACTGGAAATGATATTAAAAAGGATCAGACTTTGATAAAAAAGTTAAATGGTTGGTAACAGGAATCTGTGCTTTTCCTCGTAGTTTGAAACCTGGTTCACTTTAATTATTTATTTAATTTTTTTACCCCATGCTTAACCATTTAGGAATCATCAGGTTTCCACGTGCATGTCAATGATGCCATTACCTCTACTCTGCTTTTAGGTGTCCTGGCTGGTCATGATAACCGGGTGAGCTGCTTGGGTGTGACCGACGATGGCATGGCAGTGGCAACAGGGTCCTGGGACAGCTTTCTCAAGATCTGGAACTAGAGTCTGAAGGTAAATTATATGAGAAGGACACTTGATGGCGTGTAATGATTAAAGAATTGGCTACTTAAAAACCCATCTAGTATTTGTATTTGCTGCCATCTGGGGGTTGGGGATGAAGGTGCGGCATGTAATATGAAGTGAGCACTACATCATCCACAAGTGGAATTATTCCACCTAAGAGCCTTGTTAATTGTGCAATAACGATGTCTTTCTAATCACATTTTAAATGATTTCGCAGTTTTCTGGTCAACGAAATGATAAATAAATGGGGTCAATGACAATAATATTAAATGAATGTTTTGTTTTTCTTCCAGATGGAATCCGGACTCCAAAGTTGAGTGCAAGACCATTCCAACATCACGATGTTCAATTTTATTGCATATCCAATCTTTTCGAAAAACGCCATGATACTGACTCCAGACACCCCAGAAACCTAACAAGGGCAAAAATTCTCTCCCTCTCTCTCCTTCTCATTTAAAAGAGCACAATTGTCTGTCACTCATTCAGCTACACGAAAAAAAAAAAGACAAAAAAAAGCTCAAGGAATTTCGTGGTTTTAAAGTGGACTGGAGGGGAAATAATTGTGCATTCCTCTGACGATCATGGTCTGGTATTGTAAAAAGTGAAAATACAAAACCCCCACCACCGCTGCCACTACCACACAATAAATGTGTCCTGCGTCCTCATTATGCATAGGTCTGAGTGAAGGTTATTACATGACAGTGATCTAACTCTTAATAGCTTTTTGACCATGTTTATTTTTTTGTTTTTCTGTTTTCATTATTATATTTTGTTGAAGAGAGGTAGATCAGTGAACTGTCAGTTAATGTTTAAAATGAGGATCAAAGCTTTGTTTTATTTCCTAGTCTTTACTCATTTTAGACAATGTTTTTAGGTTGACAAGTAAAAGAACCTGCAGATCGTGTCATTTTAAGTCCAGCTTTATCCCACCGGAGAACAAAGTGAGAGAATTTAGCTTCAACAGGGAGTCCTCAAGCCACTTCTGGCCCTTCTGTATATTTAGTCCCATGATACTTTTACTGTTTCTTTTTCCAGTGTAGTACACAAATCTTTGTTTGCACAAAAATTAAACTTTGCATATATAGAATAATGTCTAAGTAAAAGTTAACTAACCAAGCACATGCTGTTTATGATAATGAATGCTCGTTTTTAAAACGGAAAACAACACAAAAAAAATACAAACCATTTTAACCATTCATACACCTTTTTGTCTGGCAACAGTGTAGAATAATTAAATGAAGATTAACCCATCGGATCTTAATCCACCCTGCCCCGTTTTTATTTTATTTTTTTGGGGTTTCTTTTTTTCTTTTTTCTCCTCCTTTACTTGACTTTTGTTTTCCCTGGTTTCCGTTGCCCGTGGTTGGGACCGGTGTCGTGATTTGGTCGGGTAGGGTCTACCTCCACTTCAGCCTGGTTGCAATCCGGACGTTTCTCTTTTAACAGAGGTGCCCATTCCGTGCTTGGAAATGCAGTTACTACTCTGTGAATGACATGTTGTATAAATCAATGTTTGAAAATAATGATATTGAAACTTTTTAAGTTAAAAACGAAAAAAAAAAGATTTTGGTTGTCTGCCATGGGTGGGTTATCTCTTAGAATCGCATGCTGTAGAATTGCTTAAAAGGTGCATATGGAATAAAGTCCTTTTGATGTTTTTCTTTAAGAAAATAACCTGTTGAATATATCAATACATTGGTATTTATATTTTTCTTTCTATTTTTCTTTGTTTTTGGCTACTCTGTGCATACATGATTCAATTAAAATGTCAAAGCTATGCACTCGAGAAGCAAACCCTGCAACATAAACGGTTACTTGGTCCACTCTTGAGAGGAATTCTACAAATTAAGAAGTAACGTAAATGCTTAAATTATACATACATACATTCATTCATCTAAATATACATAATCCAGATGGAACAAATAAATTTTCATTCCTTCTGTAGCAAAACAAAATTCCATTTACAAAGAAACATTTTATAACAGGTTTTTTTTCTGTCCTTTAATAGAAAATGAAAAGTAAATCTTGCAGCATCCGAATGGCAGAATTTTCTGTTCCCTTCTCCTTGTAAACAGATACGCTCTTTCTTTAGCAGTAGTGACTTTTTTTTTTCCATTCTGTTTTTTTCTCTGCGACATTCTGTACAAAAAAATGTGCTGTAATTGTGCGTTAGGCCTGGAGTTGGCAAAAAATAAAACAAAATAAAAAATATTAAAAATTAATTAAATTCCCTTTCCTTTTCTCTTTCTCCATCAAATAACTGTAGAGCTCTGCACCCCCCCCTTCTCTCCCCCCACTCTTCCCTTTTCACCTTTTGTATTTAATTTGAAGTCAGTCAGTGTACAACCGAAAGCTGGATGCAAGATAGAAACTATATTAAAATGTACTGTTATTTAAGATGTAATAAAAAGCAGTTTGAGATGACCTACTGTGTTGAGTGTGATTCACTTAGAGCGATTCCCACTGAAGCTAGAATGTTGCAGACTGTTTGGTTTCCTTGTAATTATGTTCAAGTCAAATAAACAATTTCTTATCCACTGTTGAATCAGCCTGGCTCCTCTGTATAGCTCTGAATACAGTTACTTTTTTATTATGTACCTCAGTGTGTAAATGGACGTCACTGTACTGCTTTTAGATTAACAGGAAGATTCGAAATTGTGTTACTTTAAAACAACTTTTGAGGATTTAAATTGAGCAAAATCTAATCTAAATACTTTTTTTAGAGATCATCTCTACTTTCCTTAATTCCAGGTGTAAGATACCTTTAATAAAGGCCACCTTAAACAGTAGTTGCCAAGTCTAACATCATTCCCTGTCAGGTCAGTGATGCTCCCACAGCCATCACCCAAAGGTTAAGAAGCGATCCCTGTTTTTCACTGCCCTCTACTAGAAAATAAGAATTACCATTACCTAGATGTGTCTGTTCATTTTTATTAAAATTATTTTTTTAATATTTGATTTAATCTGTATCCCTTTAACATGCTGTACGGTTGGTAGCTTTCAGGGATGGTGGATGGGATCAATAGAACATCTGTGGAAAATGAAAATCATTTTTATTCAGTTTTTAGCTCATTAAGTTATTGATCAAACTTATCAGAATGCTTTTGTTCTAGCAGTCAATTCTCTTACACTCTCTACACTGTTTGGTATCTTAAAAATCTGACCCCAAACATTTCAACAGTTAGATGGCAAAGTCACATATTTTAGTTAACCTACATGGTGTTTTTAATTGAAGTTAAATTCTCCAGTTACATTAAAATTTGCAGATAAAGGTTTCTTTATGAATTATATTTGATAACTAGTTGCATCCATCATTACTTTTAGGGTATTTATCAATTTAGAAACCTGTTAGAGAACATTGTACAGAGTAAATATTTACATAACATGAACAGTCATCCACAAATTACCATCCAAAACTAGTCTGAATGTTACTCTGGCTTCAATATCATAGAACAAAGCGTTTTACGATTATAGATTATTTACAGTTATCAAAATACTTATCGTGATTATTATACATTGGACCTTGAAATAACGCAAACATTATTGATAGTTAATTCATTTTGAGGAAAAATAGTAGTGCCAGAAATACAGGTGCAAAACAAAGAATCCATTCATTCGTGGAGCACCTCAGTTTATGCCTGAAATGTGTAGATTTTAGCTTGTGAAACATATTTTCCTGAAAACCGTGCAATAATTTACAAAAAAAATTTAAAAAAAAACATTTTTTAGCTTTCTCATTTTTAAGCACTGAAATCTTGAGCAACTTTCAAATAATAATGCAAATAATATGCCTGGTGTAAAAAGAATAAAAAACTCAAAAGTGATGAAAACTATAGATTAACTCTTAATCTGATTTAATTTCTTAATGGTAAAAATCTCTTCTCTTTTTTTATATCATTAAATATGAATTTAAAATAGGTGTGTTTAGTTTTTCTCTTTAATCTTGGTGATAATTATCTTGCGCTTGCAACAACATCATTTTAGCACATAACTTTAAATGTGTAAAAGAAATTAGAAGAAACTTTTTTAATTGGTTTTATTCTTTCCTGAGTTTAGTTTTATTAATACTTTATTTCAAAAATTCGCTGTGAACAATAACAATACTAGAAGAACTCCACTAAGCCATAGGGTCAGTCCCCTGAGAAAACCCCCCAAAAAGCCAGATAGCCCCCTTATATTTTGATCCTTCTGGATCACCAGATTTATCATATCAACATGATCCAGGTCAAACAATGTTTATTTACAGTCATTGATTAGAACATGATGTCATCCATCCATTTTCTGTACCACTTAATCCATGCAGGATGGATTAAGGTGGGCTGAAGCCTATCCCAGCAAGTATCAGGCGAGAGGCAGGGTACACCCTGGACAGGTCACCAGTCTGTTGCAGGGCAGATCATCCACACACTCACTCCTAGGAAGAATTTAGAGACCAATTAGCCTATCAGGCATGTCTTTGGACAGTGGGAGAAAGCCGGAGTACCCGGTGAGAACCCACACATACACGGGGAGAACATGCAAACTCCACACAGAAAGGCCACTGTTTCAGACCCCTCCCCAGTTAAAACCAGCAACCCCCTCTGGCTCAAACTCAGCCCGGGACTGGAACCAGCGACCTTCTTGCTGTGAGGCTGCGGTGCT
>JAOXYM010000014.1:21220735-21231062 GCA_028567055.1 Leptatherina wallacei
TAAATTTCATTTCAAATGGCATTAAAAAAGTCTTAAAAAGTCTTGAATTTCACTTACCTTAAGCTGTAGGAACCCTGGTTAAGGCGGCCCTGACGGTGAGTGAGCATCCGACACTGCTGACACATCACGTCTGTGCTGTGTGTTGATAACAATTCAAAGTCCTCACTTTTCCTGGACTCTACATAGAGCAGAGTTTAGACTGCAGCTCTGGGCGGCCTTCACCTCTCAGGAAGCGCTTGACTTTTGTGCAGAAGTTTCCAGACTTTTATTTATTTAATTTTAAAAAAAAAGACATTCATTCACAGTTAGACTAGAAATGTTCCCATCTACTTGCAAAATTGAGTCACACTTGTACGTCCTGTTATGTACTCGGGTGTGTTTGAAAAGGTGTGTGTGACTGTGTCCCCTCAGGTGTGATAGTATCTACACCTACGGGCAGTACAGCGTATGCAGTGGCCGCAGGAGCTTCCATGATCCATCCCAACGTTCCCGCCATCATGATCACCCCCATCTGCCCACACTCGCTCTCCTTCAGACCCATCGTGGTGCCTGCCGGGGTGGAGCTAAAGGTATTAACACTGGTTTGTTAGAGAGCATTAGAGAATTTTTATTTGAAGAATGAGGAACTTTTAATTTATTTATTCATTTATTTATTTATTTATTTATTTTTACAGAAGTTTATAAAAAAAAAACCTTATAATTTACGTTGTTTTTCAGATAATGCTCTCCCGTGACGCCAGAAACACGGCCTGGGTGTCGTTTGATGGAAGAAAGAGACAAGAGATCTGCCATGGAGACAGGTTAGTCCACATGCCGAGCAGCTCAACACACCATAGCCACACAAATGATGGAACAATGAAGGTGTAGGAGAGTAAATGAAGCTGATCTGACTAATGGAAAAGGTAACTCCTTCAGCAGCTGCCTCAACACTTACAAGCTTTGTTGCATAACCTTATCAGCCTGTTTAATTGGCTTGAGGCCAGCAGCACCCCCTGAGTCAGATCCAGTGCCTTCCTTCAGATAATTTACCCAGGAATAATCCCCTTCCTGGTTCTTGTAAAAAGCTGCCAGTATTTTTCTGTAAAAAAAAAAAACCCCATATTGCTTCAGAGGGAAGTCATAGTTCTGTATCTGATGGCAGCTGCTTCTCTTTTGTTCTTTTGATTGCAAATACCTGGACTTTCCTCATTCTTCTGTCAGCTTTTATGAGACAAAGCCTGTATTATGTTGCTTCTTTATCCTTGTTCCAGCATTACCATCACTACTTCCTGCTTCCCCGTTCCCTCCATCTGTTTCCGTGACCCGGTGAACGACTGGTTCGAGAGCCTGGCCCAGTGTTTACACTGGAACGTGAGGAAGAAGCAGAACTACCTCAACTCAGAGGACGAGGACTTCTAAGGCTGTTTGTGGGGGTGAAAAAAAAGAAAGAAAAAACTTCAAGGTTTTATCAAAAGTCTACAGGACTGTTTGAACGCAACCGTCCTTTGTCTCTTTTTTTTCTCTTTTTTTTATTCTTTTGTGTATGAAATGTCTTACTACTCTATTCAGAAACATGTGTCCATGTTGCCTTTCACATGCAGTAAAATGATTGCATGGAGAGTATTTCTCTTCCATGTTGTAGTGGAACACATATGTTGGAATTAGAGGCAAGCTCCGAGCCCCAATCTAAGAATATAAATTGGTTTTAATAATATAAATGGGTTTTCTAGGCAGAGTTGTTGCTTGTAGCAGGCATCAGCTGGCTAGTAACACTTTGTGAATCTGCTAAAAGATGTGCAGGCAGTGATGACGGCTACACTGTCTCAAAGTGTCAAATATTCTGACATGGCACAAAAACCATCTTTTAAGATTAATGTACTGAAACATTTCTTGAATTTTATAATGGCAAGCAAAAATTAGGATGAAAAATATGTTTTCCTTCAAAATCTTTAGGCTTTTTCTCATTAAGTCATATCACAACCAAATGGATCTAATTGGAAACCATAGTAAAAAAATCTGCAGCATGATTAAGATTCTAGATTTTTAAATGGAGTTTGGCCTCAATTTTCATCCAATATCTTTAATCTCTGACGGCTGTTCTTATGAAGTCAAAATACAGTCTGTTTTTTGTTTTTTTTTTAAGTATTCAAAAGGAAAAGCAACACTTGATCTTAAGGCAAAATGCACAAAGGTCAGTGATAAAGAAACTCTTGATGGTTGTTATCAGGTCTCTTCCAGCACTTTTCATGTTCAAGACAAATGTCAGGGACATGTTTACAACTCTAAAAACAGCAAATAGAAAGTATCGTTCTCTGTAAATGAAGGCAAAGCTGCACTTTTCTGGGGAGAAAACAAAAAAAATCCAACTCAAGTCTGTTAACCAAATCTTTTATTTAAAAAAAAAGCTGATGATTAATGTCGCTATAGGTGCATCCAGGGGTCCAATTGTACAGCCCGTGCCTTAAATACTGCTGTTATCAGTTGACAGAAATGTTTGTTTATTCATGTTTTTAATGGCATATTTGCACAGATCAGTTTTTGTGCATTGTCGTGTTTTTCTTTCCCGTCTGCAGAGTTTAACACGTGATTATCTCTTCAGCTGTGGAGCGAATGTTAAATCCCATACCGAAACCACATCCTCGGCTTGTTTTTGTTTTAATATGTCTAGTTTTAAAGATGTACTTTAAGCCATAGCCAAATTTTTTAAAAAGACATATTTTAAAGACCAATGTCTGTGGGCTGTGTCACAGTCTGCGTGTGAATGTTGAGGAATTGTTACAGACTTTGTTGCATTTGCTCTGAAAGTCAACCACTGTGCAGCCTTTGTTGTGTGACTAAGGGGGACCTGCCTTACAGGTCTGCTGGGACATGATGCCCAGATGTTGAAATGTGCGTTATGAATCGGCTCGGCAGATCATGTTGGGGCAGAAAGACAAAAGCCGGCATCACATGTCGGGACTCTTAGATCCGACTGAGCCCTGAAAAGCAATCATTCCTCTCACTCTTGAGTATGTATATAAATGTAAAGCTAATAAGCTTTGTTTTGTAACGTGCACATCTGTACTGGTTTATAATGTATTATTAATTAAATAAATCTATTTGGTACTTTTGTACATGAATGAGTTTGTCAGTTAATTTTCTTTTTTTTCTTTCTTTTTTTTTGCCGATGACGAAAAATCTGTTTTATTGAACAGAGGAGTTGAGATGAAGCCCACAGCAGATACATTTCCACAACAAAGAGATTTGTCATATTATTTTAGGAAATTTCCTGAGGTTTGTTTTCAGTGTTAATGTGAGCTCTTCTCTGACATTGTAAACCTGCTTCATTAAGAAAAAAGTGACCTCTTCTATGAAGTTTAAAGTGCTTTTTAACTTTTGTAACATAAGAGTCTATAACTCTAACTTTTGTATTAGCAAGTTTATTGATGTCTAATATGCTATTTTTGTTCCTGTAACATTTTAATAAACATTGTTTAACCAGGAAATGTGTTTCCTCCTGATGTCAGTCCTTCCGTAAATGATTCGTCTTTATAAATATCAGTTTGCAGAGGTGAGGACGAGCTATGGTCTCATGTAACCTGTCTAAAAAAAAAAAACTAGTGATGAGAAATGTCTTTATGTCTAGTAGATGAACAAGTTCTTTAGGTAATCGAGATCTGGAGGAAGTATTTAGTACAGCTCATGTGTGCAGTTGTGTCTTTTTACACTTTGCAGTGCAGCAAGAAGCATGTTGAGCACAAACGAGTTCAAATGTTTCAAAGGTGTTATGATGCCGTAGGTAATGTTTACCTGCTGTAAAACTATAAAAGAGTTTACTGAGATGGTTTCCCGCTCCACACCCTTACTGGTCACAAATGGGATTTGTTCAGGTGGAATGTCGCCACCATTTTAGCTTGTGGAGAATTTCTCTTCAGAACTAAGTGAATGTTGAACTGAATGCTTGATGGGAGATTGTTGTATTAATCATCTCATGTATGCCAAAGACTTGGTTATTCTGTCGTCTTATTGTGCTGCTTTTTGACATATTGAACATAGAACAAGGATTTTTGTCATGGTCACTGGGCTAAAGAGGACCAGACACTAGAATTTCATTCATTTTGAAAAGCAAACCATTACTGGTGAACAAAGTAAGAGGTTTGGGTCAAACAATCAGGAATGATTGACATTCTTTGTGTTTGTAAAAGATAATGTTCCTACTTTTTATGCTGTATTGAGGAACTTTATGTATGAATCTATGGATCAGTTTATTTCTAACTATTAATGGCCTTTATTGATTTAATATGAAGTAAAACGAGGTATTCTTGCTCATGGATGAACTGGTACAAGTGCTTGTTTTAAGTCAATTACAAAGTATTTTTTAAATTTGCCCCCCACAAATAAAATTTGTTAATAGTGATGACCTTGTTATTTAGAAATAAGTTATATAATCTTCTACAATTAATGCCCCAAGGACTGGTACAAAGATTTTTTTTTTTCCTAAACCTGCTTAAATGAGAATCCAAAAAAATGTTCATCATCTCTTATGAATGTGAAAAACCAGGAATGGTTTCAAATGAAATATTTCCATGAACACACGGTCACAGAGAAGCCCATCTTAGAACTGGACCACATGAAATCCAAATAACGTCTTTTTTATTTGTTTTATTGAGAAATAAAACTGCAATTTGGTTTTAATATTTTATTAAGAACACCGAGTGAAAAAACAAACACTTGAGTTGCATTAAAGTGCTGCAGAAATAAGAAGAATTCTGTCATTCAGCCAAAGTGGTAGACGAGACGATGCAAATCACAAGACACTTGATTTGTAATAAGTAGAGGATATTGGTCACTTTAAAAAATATAGTAAAATCATTTGATTTACAGATTACAGTGCAAGTTAGAATCAAAGTACAAATTACAATCCCTTAAGCATCCAGTCAGTACTGACATTCGCTGAAGTTTTATGAGAACAGAACAGACCGGTGTACTCTGTGCAGTGTTACAGCAATTTAAGGAAAAAAGTTCTGCCACAAAAGGCCAACATAATGAGCCATAACTGTTAGCAGGACAACTGAAAATGCCTAAAATAGAAGAATATGGTAATAAAAATTACCTGCAGGGACAACTTGGGTAACAGCAACACATGTCTAAATTCAGAGACCCATGATGGGTCCAAAAAATATAAGCAGATGCAGACTTATGTCGATATCTGGTAAAAAATTTGGACACTAGTGTTGATTTAAATCCTGTAAACAAACAGCTTGGTGAAGGCAACATAAAGCCTGTTAGATAAACAGCCCATTAGGGTAAATTTGCATAAATAAAATGACTTAATGCTGGAGCGTTATAGGAAATTCGGGCACTATGGTTGCGCTTCTGAGTCCCCGACACGCAGCTCTGTCCTTCATCCACAACCACCTGAAGCGTTATGACTTACTGGATGCAAACACTACGACGAAACAAAATGAGAACAAAAAAAGAAATCAGGTTAAAGGCATTTTTCTCATGAAAATAAAAGGCTAGATAAAAGCTTGTATAAACTGTGAGGTAGCATAAGAGAAAAGTGGTTTAGTTAATATTCTCCATATGTTTGTTTTGTCTCTGAGATGACTGAGGTGGAAACTCACTTCTCTCTCTGAGGCCTTGTCCAAAGCTGTGGACCAGTCTGATGAGGCCCCAGAATAAAACCGCTTTGATCAGCAGTGAAATCAAAGCTCCGGTGACAGCGGCAGCCTCCAGGGTGTAGATGTTGTCATGAGACCATTTTTCCACCACCTGCAATTCAAATGAACCAGTGTTTTCCAGCGGGACTCCATGTCTGAATGTACAATTTGTCTACATAGGTTAGCATCAGCATGAACACGTGGCTCTCGTATCATGATGTAGCTGTCTGAGTACTCTGGATCTGTCTGAAGATGTCAAAGGAACATATTTTATATGTACACACACACACACATATATACAGTACCAGTCAAACGTTAGGACACGTTTTCCATTTAGATTCAATGTGTTTACATACACAGATATACATATTAGCAGTGGAAGAGAAAATTTGATTAATATAAATATTGCAATTTTTTAGTTTTAAAAAAATAATTTTTTTCCCCAAAAAATTTTCTATATTTATTTTCCAAAAAGCATTTCTTTTTACATTTTCTACTTGTCTTGTCGGGCATTATGGCAAGCAGAATGATGGTCTGGCTATTGTGTTGTGTTTTCATAATGAAAATTTTCCCCAAAAATGGGGAAAAAAATTAGCAAAAAAATGTTTTGTAAAAAAAACAAAACAATTAAAACATTTTTTTTACTTCACAAAAAATTGTAAAAGAATCAAATCGGGAGGATTTGTCCCAGCCCTAATACAAATACATTCATACTTGTACACATCCATACACGTGTACATATACAAGCTCATACATGCTGCTATTTTACTTGCTACACCTGTTCAATTGCATAAATAGCACAAATAGCTCATCGGCCTTTCACATGGCAGCAATTCAGTGCATTTAGGCGTATAGACATGGTCAAAACGACTTCCTGAAGTTCAGACTGAGTATCAGAATGGAGAAGAAAGGGGACTGAAGTGACTTTTAATGTGTCATGGTTGTTGGTCTGAGTTCTTCAGAAGCAGCTGATCTGATTTTCACATAGGACCATATCTAGGGTTTACAGAGAACGGTCTGGAAAAAAGAGAATCGTCTGGTCTGATGAGTCTCCAGTTCAGCTTCAACATTCAGATGGTAGGGTCAGACTTGGCCGTAAACAACATGAACGCATGGATCCATGGTGCTTCATATCAACAACTCAGGGTGCCTCTGCTGGTGGTGTAATAGTGTAAGGGAAATTTTCTTGGCTCACTTTGGGCTCCTTAGTACCAACATGGCATGATTTAACCACCACAGCCTACCTAAGTATTGTTGCTCACCATGTCCATCCCTTTATGAGCACAGTGGAGCATCTTCTGAAGGCTACTTCCATCAGGATAATGCACCATGTCACAAAGCTCAAATCATCTCAAACTGGTTTCTTGAATATGACAATGAGCTCATTGTACTCCAATGGGCTCCACAGTCAGCAGATCTGGTGTGGTGGAAGGGGAGGTTCTAATCATTGATGTGCAGCCAACAAATCTGGAGCAACTGTGTGATACTACCATCTTAATATGAAGCAAAATCTCTGAGGAATGTTGCAAACACCTTGTTTAATCTATGCCATGAAACAGCTCTGATGGCATAAGGGGGCCCAACCTGGAAGTAGCAAGGTGGACCTAATAAAGTGACTGCTGAGTGTATGCATACATACATACATACATACATACATACATACATACATACATACATACATACATACATACCATACATACCATACATACCATACATACATACACATACATACACACACACACACACATACACATACACATACACACACACACACACATACATGCATACACATATGAATAGATACAGTTCCGCCCAGAAATATTTGGACAATAACACAATGTTCATGATTTGGGCTCTGCATGACCCCACACTGGATTTAAAATGAAACAACTGAGATGTGATTGAAGTGCAGACTTTCAGGTTTAATTCAAGGGGCTGAACAAAAATATCCCAAAAACTTTTAGGAATTGCAACCATTTTTATATAAAGTTTCCTCATTTCAGGGGCTGAAAAGTAATTGGACAATCAACATTATGTCAATAAAATATTTATTTTTAATATGTTGTTGAGAATCTTTTGCAGGCAACGACTGCTGGGCTGCTTTCGCAGTCTGCTTTGGGTCATTGTTCATCTGTATCTTCTTTATTACAAACTTTAGGAGGAGTCAGTTATTTGCAATGCATGACTTTGTAATATGTGCAGCATGGGGTTTCGCATTGCTGGAAAACACATCAATGTTCCTGGAAATACAGTATCTTATAGGCTGAATGTGTTATTCTACAATCAAAATGTACTTTCCTGCATAATGTTGCCATTACAGAAGTGGAAATGAGCTTTACGAAAGGCACTGATACAACCCTACAGCAACACAAAGTCTCATTGAGAGCTCCTTTGACTGCATGTCATGGATTCACAGCAGCAGATTATAGATGTAAATGTCACACCTGGAATCGGCTCCAGACCTTTTACCTGCCCATGAAATGGGCTTAAAGTTAACTGTCCAATTACTTTTGATCCCTTGAAAAAAAAGAGTTTTCCGTTCCTCCAATTTGGATGTGAATGCCCTCAAATGAAAGCTGAGAGTCTGCACTTTAAGCCCACGCTGATTTAGATAACTGTAACTTGAATATGTTTTTGGTAAACAGCTAAAATAACAGAACTTGTGTCAGCGTCTAAATATATACGGACCTGACGGACCTGACAGTAAACATATGCGTATGTGTGTGAAGAAAATTGCTAAATATTTGCTACATATTGCGGCACCCAGATGTTCTAGGAACTTAAGAAGCTTTTGCTATTTAAAGAAAGCTATGTAAGAACTTTTTGTCAAAGATTTACAACCTCAGCAGGAGCAAACTGAGATGTGGATGCTTTGAGGAAAAACTTTTGAAAGATAAAAGACGTCTTAAAGCAAGGCCTCGAAACAGATTCAGATGCAGTCTACTTCGTAAAGCTGTGGTGGATTCAAAGAAGAAAAAAACTGAGCCTACCATGTACATCAGATACACAAAGAAGGCTACTTGAGGAAGGTTCTGCACCATGAAGACCCAAACTAAGACCTTGGCTTCTTTTAAAACCTGAAAAAAACAAAACAAGTGATTACAACTACTGACATGCTTTTAAAATCACCACATGTGCTACCACACAAACTGACCAGCCACAACATTAAAACTATCGGCCATTCTGCGGCCAACCTCTTCCCAGTAAAACAGTTGTGAAGTATTGAAACATGGGACATCACGGGGACTTTCTGTGGGACGCTGACTGCAGATCATTTTGGTGGATGGTCCTGCTGGGGACGACCACAGCTGTCTGTGAGTGGTGGTGCAATGGTGGTGTTTGGTCCGCAAAAGCGTTTAGATGGATGGTATTTAATAAAGTTAAATGACCGCGTGAAGATCGAAGGTCTCCCAAAAGAATATCAAAATGTGATGGAACAATGTCCCTCACTGAACCGGTCAGTGGTTTTAATCTTGTGGCTGATAGGTGTGCAATATCTTAATCATTTCGTCTGTTTCTTTTCTTTTGATGTGACCAGAAAATAATCAGGGTGAACGGCTGCTCACCGCGATAGCGCCTACAGCGGCCGTTAGACAGGCCCAGACCACACCGACACCCAGGATGATTCTGTTGGGAGCGGTCATGGCTGAATCCATCGTCATGATCAGGATACACAGACACAACTGGAAAAAGACAAATCATCCGACACATTACTTATAACAAACTTGTCTTCTACATCCCAACACCTGGGCCAGTCACAGGCCATCTTGTTCCAACCACATGGAGGAATGTGACTCAGCAGAGACGAAGAAGTCAGCTGTCACAACAGCAGATGCTTCAATACATCTGAAATTAACACATGTACAAAATGACACCTGACAGGACCAGAAAAACATGATATCTGTCTGTTCTCATCAGCTACACGTCCTTAACTGTCTCCATCTTCTTCAAAAAATGCGGCACCTCACATGGAGCACGTCTACATATCTTATCTTGGCATGTTAACGCTGATATGAATGTGGTCATACCACAAACATCCAGTTCAGTCACGCACACTTCATTTGCAGAAACTAAGTCAGCTCGTCTTAAAGCAACAAAGCTAAGAAAGCCATAGGTGGTGTTTGCACTGTGAATGTACCTGAGCCTGCAGGTCGAAGGTCACCATGGAAAAACAGAGGTTGAGGAGGAAGTACTGCTCCTGTAGGCTTTCCAACGCCCCGCCCACACGGAATGCCATCATGTTGGGCCTTCGTATTAGGAGCATAGTGCAAAACACGTGCACTGCGCCCAGACTCATGATGCACACGAAGCGCACCTGCGACAGAAATGCATCACCTTATTATGATTATTACTGGTGTTCTATTACTTAGTGCTTAATGTGGAGGAATTTAAGTCAGAGGCTGCAGAGCTGCAGATGCACGGAGGCTCATGTCAACATTGACCCTGAAACCAAAAAGATGTTACCAAAGTTCCTTTCTTCTTGTGTTTTCAGAGGTATTGGTGACGAGTACAGATTGTTCCCGTTAGGTCGTTGAGTTTTTTTTTTTATTGCTTCATTTCAGATAGGTTGAAATCATTGCACACAACATATCAAAATACATTTAAATACACGCACACACACACACACACACACACACATATATACATTCTACATTCATATACATACATACACATATATGCACACATACGTATATGTATGCATACAC
>JAOXYM010000014.1:21264145-21275768 GCA_028567055.1 Leptatherina wallacei
TAAATGTAGTTTAAAAAAAAATATTTTCAAGTTACTCTAACTTTGAGCTATCATAACAAGAGTGGAAATATCTCAAATCCACTACAGAAGAGACTTTATGATCATACGTCTGCATCCCTCTCGGTAAGTTTTTAAAATGATCTGGAGGCATATCAGATATCAGCAAAAGTGCAATATTGTACATCCATACTTGATACTTTTAAACATTTTCAAATGTAACCATGTTTGAATTAATAAGCAGATATATATAAACGAATTACATTTAGTTAAGACCCCAGTTTAAACATGTTACAATTTAAAAAAGGACACACCAAAGGTTTATCATGAGCAGATTATACAAGCAATGTTTTAATCTGTGTGTTAATGAGGAATTTGTTTACATTTTTTATCTTTATTTTTGCAAAATACATGTAAGAATTACGTTTTAGTTTCACTAAGTGATGCTGCTCTTGTTAATGATACAGCTCCATATGAAAGCATCACTTTTTACCTAGATAAGTAAAACAAAAAAACCCTACATGCTGACACTGGATCTTTAGAGATTGTTTACTGATAAATTATTCATCGGTTTGTCTGACAGAAACAAACCGCTGAAGCTACAGTCTGAAATATTTACACACAGCTGCTCAGAACGTGTAGAACGAACTAAGTTCAAACAAGAGCAGAAGGTCTGGATGATTGAGCCTAATACTGAGAGAGCAGCTGCTGCAAACACTACATTTACTCAGTCATCTATTAACGTTCATATTAGTGCAAAATCAGCTAAATCTGCACCCAACTGAGTCAAAATGTCATGACTGAGTCTGCTGCAGCCTGCAGTCACATCACAATAAATGATGAGTGGATCTAGAGTGTCAGTAAAAAGTAAATCAAACCATCTCTGTTATGTCACAAGAGTCATTTAAAGGAGTTCATTCATGTCATGACCCTTAGAGAATAAAGACTTTGATGTGTTAGCTCAACAATCTGCAGGAAACAAAGCAGCCATGCACAGTTTCGTAATTCACATTCATTTAATAGATTGCAATTTTACAAACCTTGATATTGAAAGTATGAATACTGAATTTATGTCATTTCTGATATAAATAAAAACATTTACAGTCAAAACTCATCAAAACCATATCTACAATTCTCAAGCTTTTTTTTCCTGTCCTGCTTTCTGCTATAAACACCTATGGATGTAGTATCCTGTCATGTATCCTAAGACGTAAAGGGACACCAGTGCGGCTACAGCTCCTGCTATCTTCACTGCTATTCCAGTGCTGCCAACACACACTCTGTTGTAGATCCTGTAAATATAAAAGAAAGGAAGGCAGAGTCATGTCAAGCAGTCATAAATTCTTTATTGTGTATAGTAAAGTAGCGTTGATCTTTACATAGCAGCAGCAGTATGGGAGTCATGTGGTAAATTTACATGCTAATATCCAAAAGTTGAGTTAGATTTGAGTGAAATCCTCTTTTTTTCATGGTGACAAAGCATCTGAAAATGCAGGATGTTAAGAAAGTGGAATACGGAGGTCTTTTCATATCGACTTTCAAAATAGGACTGAGGAGGAGGACAGTAGGTCTGCCTCTGAGAGGGCGAGAGAAGTAGTCACAGATTTATGTTCCGCTGTATAGCAGTGCTCTCGTCAATCACCCAACACCAGCTTCTTGTGTGGGAGTAACTATTATACAGTCCTTGGTAACTACACAACTACACATGGTAACTGCCATTGTTCTGCAGAACAATGGCAGTTTAATCAGGACATATTTTCTTTGCCCACAAGGTGTAACCACTATGTAAAAAGGGCTTGGGAAAGTCAAAACGGCCGTGTAGTTTTTAGTAATTGAAGTTTCCCAGTCATGGTTGTAACAATCTGATTTTCACTACATAATTTCTGTGCCCAAAAAGTATTTAGGATTACAATATGGATGTCATTTTAACAGAAAACTTTTGAATACAAATTAATATTATACTAATTAATCTATGCTTATTACATTCCATCTTTCTCTCTCTCTCTCTCTCTCTCTCTCTTTCTCTCTTTTTTACAATTAAATTACATTTAAATAAAGATGGAACTTTAAGCAACTGCACACAAAAATCTGCAATCAGTTTTTTTATTCAACCAGCTGAGATCAAGCAATAAATAGGTAAATAAAAAATAAAAACCCCTAAAAAGCCATCCTTCCATGTCCACACGTGTTTCACCTCCTCCCTGTCTCACCTCCTCACAGCAGACTGTGAAGCATCTACATTCATATTGATGTCCTCGTTCCAGCGATCATAATGCACGCTGCCGGTACCGTTGGAGTCCATGACAGATGTTTTCTCTTCTCCTCAGAGGTCGTGCCCCCTCACTGCTTCACTGTTCAGCCTGGATGCATGAACTCTACCCGGACAGAGTAAAGATTCAGTTTTCAGTGTGCAACAAAATGACAACAAGCGTACATCAAGTATTACAAGACATCTTGACAACAGTCAAACACAATCAGTTCACTGAACCCTTTCTGCATCTTGCTACTGTTGTGAGGCATTAATCATCTACTTGTACAACATAATGACACTTAAATGTTTGATTCAAGTGTGTTTTATATCACAAGTTGAAGAAATAAACTCAGATGCTAAATTTATCATGTTACTGAAAGAAGAATTGAATTCACATCTTTTCACTCAAGTAAAAGTCAGTCCTCACCTGTAAGCCAGAAACTCGCCGGTGTGCTCAGCACTGTTAAATCCACCAGTGACTGAGTCATATCTGCTGCTCTGTATGAAACCTTGGTCATAGTTCACATGTTCACTGAGGCCATAAATCCATTGCTCCCCATCTAGTTGTTGTTTTACACCTCTTTGTGTGACTCTTTGTTGATAAAAGCCAGTCCAACCCCTGTGAGGTCGCTCTCTCTCAGTCCCCAGTTTCACAACAATTTGTTCAGACAGAGGACGACACATCAAAGCCAGCTAGTGTCATTTTAATGACTTGGTATTTGAAAGAGAGTTGCGTGTTTTGAGTAACAACATCCATCTTTTAGTTGAAACAGAAGTAAAATAATTCGAGACTCTCAGCTGCTTTCATGTGTATAATAGTACCCCAAAACCAGCTAAGTTATTACTTGGCTTTACACATGAACATCGATTTTAAGCTGCTCTGCATGTGAAACAAATCTTTAGCATCATGTTGCTTGTTGAAATAACCTGCTTCCAGATTGCACTGGTTTCCAAATAACTAACTTTCTACAATCAGAAAAAAACAAATCTCATGTTACATTAATTTTTTCTGCACAGTGGAATTAATTATGACTTCAGGAATTATAATAATACACCTTTTACTTTTGATTCTGTGTTGTGCCCAAGCATATAATTATATCCTTTAAATTCATAAACATTTCTCTCTTCCCTTCATCCCAAAGGCTTCATGTATCTAATTTGAGACACAGTTTGATCCTTTCTATGCCTGCGTAATAGTTTTCATTTTAATTCTATCAGCGTTTCAACACTACAACTCTAGGCCTGGTATTTGTGTTTTAACACAAAGTACCAGATTCATGTCTATTTGAAAAATGTAATAATAATTCCCCTTTAAGATTTTGGCTTATCTAAATAAACCTTACTTGTAAAGTAAGCTTGAGATAAACTTTGATTTTTCATAAGCATTGTGCCCCAGTCAGAGCAATTTCCTGTAGCTTGCAGACCACTAGAGCGGAGTGTGACGGGTTATGGAGTATGAGGTTTCTGCCATGGTGCAATAGCCTCCATTATCTTGTTCTAACTCAAACTGCTTCACCAACCCTCAAATGACCTTTGGTACGAGACAAGAACGGGCTTCTGGATGAGCAAAGCTCAAAGCTGAAGCAACAGAAACAAACAGATGAGCTACTCCACATGACTGAAATCCGATCTTAAACAGAAACAGAAAAAAACATGAATCTGGACTTTGTGATGGCTTAACTGACTTTACCCTTTATGTGTTTTTTTTAAAAACCTATCACATTCATTTTTAATTCTCTTAAGAGTTGGACTATGTTTTCCTTCATCACGTCGTTTCTTCCAACTTCCTACTTCCTTCCAGAGTGGCTGATTCTAGATACAAATCCCCTGAATGGTTTACTTCAAGGTGAGGTCCTCATTCATTCTTTTCTCTGATGTCAACATGCCTACAATCTGTTTCTTAACTGTGTAAACAGCTGGAGTTTGTGATGAATATTCAGCGTTATGTGACCTGTAGGGCTGGTGGGAGCATGTG
This sequence comes from Leptatherina wallacei, assembly GCA_028567055.1. Taxonomy (NCBI): domain Eukaryota; kingdom Metazoa; phylum Chordata; class Actinopteri; order Atheriniformes; family Atherinidae; genus Leptatherina; species Leptatherina wallacei. The sequence goes on from JAOXYM010000014.1 coordinate 21,268,369, forward strand.
GGATCTCTGTGCTGTGCTCTCTGTTAAGAGTGCACATATTGTTAGAGGACAGGTGAGGACATTTCCCATTGATACATAAAGTATGTGCTTGAAGATTCCTTTGTTGTTTAATGAAATCATTCTCATCGAGGTATGATTTGTCTTTTTTTCCCTGTAAATCACAGCTGGAGTGTAAAAAACGATAAAGGAATATCAAGTGTGAATGAAAGGACGACCAGTCACCAAGTAAAGACAAAAACTGGACTTGCTGGGTTGCTCCATTTTGTCTTTGTGACTGGGTTACTGGCTGTCGTGGGGTACCGTGTGGCTTCGTTGGTGGTACTAGAATTTTCCCTCCGGGCCATTTCTGGATTGTTTACAGCTGGACCGGTGAGAAAGTAGAAATACTGAAATGAATATTAACCTGCAACTTTAACACACTATGCCCATATGAGATGGAATTTGTGAACTAACATAAACTGTACATGTGGCTGTCGAGCATTGTCAGGATCAGCTGTTTTAGTAAAACCACTTCTGCATATTTTGTTCTTCCTATAATTATCATTAGTGGGATCTGAATGTGTTTTAGAGAGCACTCACCCTCAGATGCATAAATACATTTTAAAAGCAACAGCCAGCAGGAAAACACTGGGCTGACATATTGTGGACTGTAACAAACAGCTCATCCTCTGCCTTGACTGATTCCTCATATCCTCCTTTTATTCCTCAGGACTCCGGGAATTTTCTAAAGCAGCTGTTAGTGCAAAGCCAGTTCTCTCTGGGCTGTGCCCTGAGCTGTAGTTTGCACTTTCTCCATGAGGGGGCAACCCAACGCTGGCTATGTTTGCTCCTGGCAGCAGCACTCAGCTGGTTCCTAGCAAGGCAGGCCACTGGCCTTCTGCATCATGTCACAGCTCTGTATAAACTCCACAGCTCGCAGCGCTACTGCGGCATTTGCATCAGCCTCCTCACATCGGGCTGCCATCTACTGCCCATGCTGTGCAGGATTATGATGATTACCTTCTTTGTGGCCGTGCTAGCAGCTGTATCAATCATTAACCAACAGTTTCTATCTGCAACAGAGGCCCTCAGGTTTTGGACACCACTGACCATCTGCTACACACTGTTGGTGGTGTACATGCAGGGTGAGGAACATGCAAAAATATAAGAGTAATGCTTACTTTTATGGCACAGAGCTTATCAGATCAGTGCCTTTAAAAGTCTAATAGTGTGATCACATCTCAATATGTATTATCAGTGATGTTCTGGCTGTGCAGACCTGTCCATCACTGTTTATTTTCCTCTAATGCTGCTTTGATTTATTGCTCATGCAGAGGAGCAGCATCGTCTGCCAAGCAGTCAGGCTGTCGTCAACACAGTAGTGGTGCGTCTTGGGGGTTTAATGGTCCTGATGCTGACTGTGGGACGCTGGGCTGACGTGCTCCACATCCTAATGTGCTTCCTGGGTGAGGCCAGCTGTTTAATCCCTGCCAAGGATTTGCTGGATGCAGCATCCTCACAGGTCAGTGAATGTCTGAAAGCAACACACAAGGCCAAAAACTTATTCTACCCATCGAGACCAAATAACTGGGACAGAATATGTGTGTGTTCATTTAACTGGGTCCGAAAATGAGGCTAAACTTCTCAAACTTGTATCCCAGATGGGGGACGGTTTAGGACCCCCCCAAGACAGATTCAGGTCAAAGCAATCTCTGATTCAGAAAACGCAGCCTATCCGTCATTGCTTGAATATTGAGAGTTTAGAATATTTTCAGATATGGAGACCACATCAAACTCCCGTCATTTCTGCATTTTTGTTTACTTTAAAGAGGGTCGGATCTATTTTGACAAATAAATGTACAGAGATTATGTGTGACACATATAAATGAAAAATGAATACATTGAAAATAAGCTAATTTAAAACCCCAAACCTGCCCCAACATATTGGCATTTATATATTGTACATTCTGTTTTTCATCATGCAGAAGCAGTGACATATTATTCTGTCGTTCTCTCTACGATGTACTCCTCCTGGCCAGCAGTTTTAGAATACAGCTGTTATCACTGCATATTACATGATTTCATCTGTCGTGTCTGTTGTGTGCACGCAGGATGAAGAGGATTACACAAACTATGTAAACAGAGAGCGTCGACAAAGACCACGAACACATCAGAAGGAGCATCACAGCTAGCATGGCACAAATCAGTGGAAGACATATTTAAGGAAAAAACAAATTATTACTTTTGTACCGTCAATGTTATGTATTTTTCATTAAATATTATGAATTGCTTTTTTGTTGGTTTCAAATAGTCTTGTGGAAACGTAACAGGGCTTTTTCTGCAGTAATAACAATTTATTCTGGTCCACCTAGGTTTATTTGACTTTGAGATGCTTCATTGTTCGAGTCAGGAATGTCTTAATATTCTCTTTGAAAAATCACTTTCTTCCTGATAGTCACTTCTTTAACATTATCACAGTTGGACAAGGCATTCTTTTAGATATTTTATAGTTAAGGATCATATCAACTCTTTCCATGTTCTAGTTATGAGTAAGGATACATTTTATATATATATATATATATATATAAAATGCCAATTATAATAAAATTCAAATCATTACCATCTCATTATTATAAAATGAAAGCAAAAAACCTGCAGCCAAACTCTTTTTATTAGCTTACCCTTTATTTCCCATGTTTAGTCATTTATTTCTACCCTTGAATGCCACAAGGGTATTTAATAGGAATGAATTAAGTAACATGGAGATTTGTTGTGAACAGAAAGAGGAGCAAATATTTCCTCGAAATCCTCACACATTATTTTTTGTCATGTCAAAATTAATATTCCTCAGTTCAGTGACTACAATCCCTGAATGCCCGTAACCAGATGCATTGGCTACAAACGCCCATTATTTCCATACTAAACAGACTAAAAAGCAGATAAGCTCATGCCTTTCTGTGTAACTGTTGTCAACCAATGTCTGCATGAGGGAAACTTCATTGTTTTGTGTGTTACCGAAGTCTGGCAGCTTGAAAAGAAAAGGCAAAATGGCTGACGACATCGTTACTGCCGTAAAGTCTCACAAAATGGCGTTAGACAAAGGAAGGGATAGGCTAGCAGTGACTTCATAGACTTTCCGTCGTCGAAGACACTCATTAAACGCCAGGAGTCTACATAGATTTGTTAGTTTTTTTGTCACCAGACTCAATCTTTGGTTTAATGTCGGTCATATTCGATCATAAAACGTCGGTGCCGTTTTGCCACGTTATCTCAGTAACGTTATCCAACAATGAAGCCTGACATCTTGTGACAATGTTTAAGTTCTGACACCCACATCGAATTAAATCCACAATTGACGCCGGAATAATGCCCAATGGACGTGTCTTTATTTTGAGCTGAGGAGAGACACAAACATATTCCATGAAAGGGTTTTTGTTATCATTCCAGTCATTCCTTCACCAAAAATTACAGGGGGAACCACATTAAGCCTGATGGTCCAGTTTCGATAGTAATCCAAGTCTGAAAATCACGGATGATGAAATTTAGTTTTGGTGTCTAGTCGATCCACCAAAATAGGAAATTGTACTCCCATGGGTTTAATTGGTTTATAATGGAATATAGTTCCACATCAGGACGGATTCGGTCGACATGAGGAGGACGTTCTCCATGAGCAACCGATTTCGGTGAAGAAGCTGGAGTGACTGGGCGCTTCTTCACGCCTCCTCTAGAGATTTCCAGACTGTTCTGTCCGCATCTGATAGGCACTTGACGCGCATGCGCAGACCTGTTTCGCATGTCCCTCGTTACCGCATCTCAACGCAAGCGCACTTCTGTTTTAAATCTACGCGCTTAATATAGTAACAAAAGCAGAATTAAGCTGTACCTTAGATACAGAGCTTTTCCAAACCATTTACTACATTTTTAAATACATTGCATTTCAGCTTCGGAATGAGTTCTTGACATAATGCTTAGAGGAGTGAACCAAATGACATAATAGGCTACACACATACAGCCATTTAAAAAAATGTTGACTGTTCCAGGTTTGTAATATTTAACAATCTACACACTGTGAAAATATCATAAAATTCCCCTAACAGGCACTATCTTGCAAGGAAAAATGCATCAATACTTACTGTTTCAATTCCCCTCACACCAGGTCTTATCATCACTGTTCCCTTGGACCTTTGGACATAGGTCTTTGTTTCATGTTACTCATTAGCTTAAAGCAGAGCTCAGACTGGGTCAAAGTATTTGACTTAATAGCTTCCTCTAAGTTTTATTTGTCTTGCAAAATGCCATGCACTGCATGCAAAATGAAACAGTAAAGTAGAAGCACCTTTAATGTGTCGTTTCAAATGTGCTTTACAGTCCTGTGTTTAAATGGGAAAGGTTTGTATATTCCTTTAAAAAAAAACAAAAAAAACATTAGCCTTTCATTTGAAAGCTTTAATTTCTATGTGAGTGTAACAACGCAATTATAAAGGGAAGTCAGGTCAGCTAACAGACATATAAAAGGTCATTTTAATTTTAGATTAAGTAAAAAAAAAAAGGACTTGTTCATATTTTTACAAATCAGAATTTATTTTATTTAACAGATGAATCTGTTTTTATATTTATATTTTAACAATCACAATCTTTTTAAAATCCATTTTACCCTGATTTTATGCACATGGTCTGTGAGCCGAGCTTTTTAGTTTTCATGGTAATTGTTTAACACATGGGTGACTAACTAAATAAAACAACTGAATGTAAGAAAGTGAAAGTTTGTCTCATACACTCTCAACTCCTACAGACTAGAGGGAAGAAACACCACACATTTTATGTTTTTGATTAGGTGGTGGAGAGCATTGTGTAGCTCCATAATATAATATTCATAGGTGCTGAGTTGGGAGAAACTCAGCTGAATGAAAACAGCATGAGGACAAAAAAAAAAGTATTTCTTTAAAGTTGGCTTTGGTATATACATCTGGAAAGGGCATTCTAAAGACCCAGAACAAGAAAATACATTCTTGTAGCTGTCTTTGTTTCTCTTTCTGAAGCCCTTATGACCTGATGTTGCACACACATATGCAGGAGTTTTACAAGTAACACATGAATCTGAGCCATGAGCCTTTGTGTATGGGTAACAAAAAAAAAACACTAAACACAAGTATGCGACTCAGCCACTGGCTGCTTTCATGATAAATCTACCTACACAACCCAACCAACCCTTATTACACATTCCTGTCTGTCAGGTGTGGAGATAGAAAAGTCCCAAGCGTTTAATGGAGAGCTATCAAAACAGAAACTCTAAACTGGGCACCGACTCTGTTGTCATGCCTCTGATCCCACAACACTGATGTGTCATTTGAAAGCACATATTGAGAAGGCACTCTCCGCCTCTGTTTAGTCTGTGTGAATGTGTAAATGTGAGCAGAACCAGACTGAAAATAGCTATTTGACTTGATACATTCCAGACTCTCATGGAGGAGTCCGAAGTCTGTCCTACTTTTTTATTATCATTATCATTATTTAGTTGCAGTGAAGACAGTAACCGTCGATGGAATTTATACAAACATTTTCCTTGTAGATTTTTGTTCCATCTGAAGGGCTAAAAACCCAGTCCTGCATTTACAGATGAGTGCCCTCTCTCTGAAAAGACCAGTGATTCAGCAAAATTTTCTTGTCAGTGGTGAGACTTTTTGATACCTGAAAACAAAGTCCAATATGGCTTCAGATGCCTAGTTTCCTCTTAAATTACAGTAGGCCTTTATTGTTAGGCTATTATGGACAAATCCATCAAATCTCCACTTCTGGTCAGGCGTGAACCCGTCCCTGTTATATCCTGTCTTTGGTCTCAATGATATAGGCTATAGTTTCAGCTGACTATTGAACCTAGATGTAGTGCTTCTAAATGCAGTTTATGTTTCAAAATGTGGGCCAGTGTCCAGCAGATATGTCGGGATAGTGTTTATTCTGAGCCATAGGTATTACTAAAACACTGTAAGAATCAAACTTAAGCGAATTTGTTGCAAATAAATAAAAAAAAACTCCGCACTTTGCTGTAGTTAATTGCTAGTGATGGGATCCTCCAGTGAAAAGTGAAAGCTTCTCAGACGTCAAAGCACCACCATTCAACCAGGGGTTTTCTCACGCATGCGCACGGCTGGAGGACTATCTCATCGGGGACGGAAAAAAAGAAGTTCACACACAAAGCCACGCCTGCGCGGTGTGCCTCTCATTACGAGCGAAGTTGCTGCATCTTTTTAGGAAGCTACATGCTTTCTTTCGACACCCAAAGGTCGCATGGTGTCAGGGACGCGCCTAGTCACGGGAACAGACCGGAGCGCGTTCACGAGGAGGTGCAAGATCGCGCTTTAACAGTGAAGAGTATCAAACAGCGTGCGGGGATCCAACCAAATGGTTTACATTGGGTCACAACGACCATTCAATGATTTGCGTCAAGTATCGATTTTGTTGCCCAGCGTTTATTTTGCATTTTGCACGGGGAGAAACTGACATCGCAAACTCATCTGTATGATCGGGGAGCAGGAGCACACAGTATGGTCCGGGAAACCAGACATTTATGGGTGGGAAATTTACCCGAAAATGTACGAGAGGAGAAAATTATTGAGCACTTCAAGCGGTAAGTAGGACCACTATTCAGAGATGTGTGTGTGTGCGCGTGTGTGTTTTTTATTTAAATGTAACGACGAGTGCACGACCAGCATCTCCCTGTCTCTGTTGTGTCACATTTTAGTGAGGTCGGGATGAAGCAGGAGGTTCCCCCCGTAGCAAAGTCCCATTTGGCAACTGTGCTGTCAGCTCTTCATAAGCAACACTGTGTGCTGCATTTAAGCCGACGGTTTATTTATTTATTTATTTTTTAAAGGAAGATAAACACAGCTTGCACGCCTCAACCAGCCAGCTTGCGAACATATGGTTTTACAATTTTGCCGCGGTTACTAACTCATTACCTGATTTATAACTTATAACTCGTGCCTTCATGTCGTGTGTTTTGCACATTTTTCATACCAGGTAAGTAAACTGACTCAAAGCCAGCCTACCTTTTTGATCCCGTTCACCATAAAGAAAACACAACCTCCCTCTCGTAGACATTAACAGCAGTGTAAACAAAGTTGTCTACCTGGCGAGCCCCCCCCCCTCTCCTATTTTCGTTTTATACACAAACAATCCATTTTTCAGCCTGTACCTTTGTCAGAAATGGTGTTTTGTCGTGTGTTTCTAGCGGCTGTGCTGTTTTACTTGACTCTTGAGTTTGTCAGGTCACTGCTTCCAATCAGATACCTGCACAAAGTAGCCTGTAGTTAATCAGCATATTGTGTACTACATCCAGCCTATTGAAGTGTATGGTAGCTGTTTGTAAAACCAGACACCCCACCCCCTCAGAGTGACCCAAGGGCATCTGCAATATGATGAAT
>JAOXYM010000014.1:21276793-21299905 GCA_028567055.1 Leptatherina wallacei
CACACACACACACACACACACACACACACACACACACACACACACACACACACACACACACACACACACAAAAAAAAGGCTCGTGACTGATTCATGCAGCCTTACTGAACGCGCAATACTGGGCTACCTATATATACGTTTTATTTACATAATCCCTTGGTGTGATGTGCGTAACGTTGTTAATGTTTTTTTTGGGGGGGGACTGGCAGCTTGATATTGTAACGGGGGGGGGGGGGGACTGTGTTGGCGACTCCCTTTTTCCCCCTTTTCTTTTCCCTTCCTTTAGCATATGCTACCTCAGCTCCAGCGTTAACCCAGTGCTAGTCAGAGTGTGCAGGTGCATGACAGCCCAATGTGTGATAGAAGTCATTGAAGATGGGGGACGGCAGAATGAGTAAGCAGTGTGAACAGCTTTTCTAAAATGGCGTCGGGGGCTGTTCAGTGTTGGGAACTGGCATGCCAATAAATTTATGGGCATCCTACTGTCCCTCACAGCTAAAACGCACTCTTGAAGCCCCCCCCCCCAGCAGGACTCTGTGTAGGAAAATGATAGCGAATTTTGTAATCCCATTGGCTCGTAAGTTTTGTGAGTCTTCATATTTGTCAAGTAAATCATCGCTTAATGAGACATTTAGGCATTCATAGCTTTATTAAGGAAACTGTGGGAAGCTTGCCCTCTATGGAAAAAACTAGGACCTTCAGCAGTTATGTTTCAAGAGTGTTTATGTTTCAAGAATGCGAAATTTTATTTTTTAACTACATCAAAGATATCTCTAAACAGCTCAGACCTCTTCTGTGCATTTTCCAGCTGCTATATTCTCACTAGAGCCATTTCTTCAAAGAGAACACACCATTGTTAGAAAAGATATGAATTTATTAACATGCGATGTTCCAAGGTTCAAGTTTAGTTGCTGGGTTACTGTTGCCTTGTAAGAACAAAACCACCTTACCTCCCACCCTTGCACACATACGCACATACATGCACTGATGTGACATCATGGATTTCAGCACAATGGGGGTTTGCAAAAGATTTGCACTTCTGGGAAATTGATAATAAATAATTTTATTTTAAAAGAAGTTGAACCAAACATCTAGAGTTATAATCCGTAAACATTAATGCAGCATATTTGCATTTGCAAAAAAACCTGGTGATCACCATGCTGTCTCTTTGTTTTTTATTTCAGATATGGACGGGTGGAGAGTGTCAAGGTCCTGCCCAAGCGGGGTTCAGAAGGTGGAGTCGCAGCCTTTGTGGATTTTGTGGACATTAAAAGCGCTCAAAAGGCTCATAATGCTATCAACAAGATGGGGGACAGAGACCTGCGCACTGATTACAATGAACCAGGCACAATTCCTAGTGCAGCAAGAGGGCTGGACGATAGTCTGTCCTTAGGCTCTCGTGGCCGGGATGTTTCAGGGTTCACAAGGGCGGCAGGGGGGGCTGTGTATGGGGCCCCCACGTCGCTTCACAGCAGAGATGGACGCTATGAACGCAGACTAGACGGGTAAGTGGACAAAGTTTCTCTGAAGGCAGGGCGAACCGTGGTTTCTGGTAAACATCTTGCCTCCAAGCATCTTTCCACCATCTATTCATTCACTTGTCTGGGGGTTAATGAGGAGGAAAAGAGTTCATGCTCAAGAATAAAATCTTGTAGGGATCCCTTCTAAGGTCCTCCGAGTGTGACCAGAGCTCCTGGATTCATACTTCTAGGTAGACACTGATACGGTCCATGAATGAGAGCATGTTCGTACACAAGCATATCTTTTTGTCTGAATGAATAGTCAGTAGTTTAAATGGCTATTGGGGATTATCTCTGTGAGTTTAAACATCTCTGTGAGGTGGATGTATCAATTGCGGAAAACACGGGGCAAAGATTGGATATCGTAAAATTTCCCAGGATTATTGGAGATTGCTGGAGAGGGAAAGAGAGGCAGAAAAGTGAGAGAAAGAAAAAGAGAGAGTGGTCCAGCGGCATTCCCTGGGATTCCCCTAATCTGGAGTTACGTGCCCTGTTCGATGGATTAATGTCACCCATTTTTCCTCATGTAACAAACCAGTCAAGACACCAACACACATTACATGCATAAGACACCATTGTTTGGATTAGTCTGATTTGGCTTTCAGTAATCGTGCACACCTCACGGAGGTGCTCACTTCTTTCGTGGGTTGGAGTCATGTGGATAACCTACACAGGATATTTATTCCCCCACTGTTGGATTAACACTGGCCAGACACAGGAAGAATAAGCTATCACGCTAAAGGTATGGGTTGCTTTTCTCGGTTCTTTTTTTCTTTTTCATTTTTTTTTTTTTGTTTGTTGTTTTTATTTGGGATTATATCAAATCAGGGCATTACAAATTGAGTGCTGGGAGACCTCTACTGGTGATCCATCCAGTAGAGACAACAGAAACTAGTGAGCAAAAGACCTATTTTTTTTTTTCCTGCCATATTTTTGTGGAGATTATTATAATTTTTTTTTACTTTGCAATGACTGAGATTTGCTGAGGATCAGCAAGGACTACATTTGGATCCTAAAGATCACAGAAGCGTGCTGGAACTTGTGACTGGAAAGTTCAAACAACGTTTCCAGTGGAGATGGAAACCTACCTCGTGTTTGTGGATTACCGCCTTCTTTTCTAAATGTGGAACTATATCTAAACCATGGATACAATTGCAGAATCCGAGAACTAAATTGCACCTATGAACTACATTTCCCATGGACTAAGCCCAGGTTTGGACAGCACGCAGGCTCTTTTGCTTGTGAATGAGATGATGGGCAGACAACAGACACGAAAATCCACGCGGTTCGGCATTGTAACGCACCTTCTCCACCGTTGGGAGGGGACGCAGCGCTACTAAGAACAAAAATCTGGATTACTGGATTTTTGGAAGACATCTTTACTTCTAATCTTATCTGGTCAGATTTTCTTTCCTGTACAAAAAGGAATTTGCTACCAAACTGGATGTTCAGGACTTCAGAAAACAAGGTGTAAGACTTTATTTTCTCCTTTTTTATTAATGTTGTTGCGGGATCAGTAGTCAACCTAATGAAGATGCGCTCCTGGATTTCATTATCATACTGGACTTAAGTGCAAGAATTTTTTTCTTTCCCACTTCATATTCAGATGGATATATAAACTCTGACATTTTCCAGCATACAAAACATCCTGAATTGGATCTGTGACTTTTTTTTCTTTCCTCCCCATTATTCTAACTAAAAGGGACGCTCCAGCTCATTTCTGCACACGAGGTCCCCTGTCCAGAAGACGAGGATTATGCTTTGAAACGTGAACATTTTTGCTTCAGTTTTCCCTCCTCCACTCAACATTTTTGCCCAATTTTTGCTCACAAAGTTCTATCTCCCTAAATTGTATTTGGAATTATAGGTCAAGTTACCACTCTCTCAAAAGGTTGGTATATCCTGCCCTGTGTATTTTAGCTGTCCTCTCTAACCCCTTAGTTTGAACCCCTGTCTCTCTCCATTTTCCCACTAACCAAAGTAGCTGGCACATAGACTGTTAACCGCTGCCTGAATGTCTATATGCAGAAGTTTGTAACTTACCTTGTGTTGTTTTCCTTTCTCTTCCTCTCACCTGACCCCACCCTAAACTCCTACCCCCCCCAACCCCCCTCTCTGCTGTTTTTTTAATAGACTCATAATGCAGCTATTGATGTGATCAGTGAAAATTTTACTTTTTTTAGAAATATAAAAAACTTTTCTTTTAGAAAATTTTTTGGAGTTATGAATCTTTCAAAAATAAGTTTTTTTTTTTTTTTTAAAGATTTCCCATCTCCATATCTACAACAGATGCTTTGAAAAGCAGTGAAGGGATATTTTGAGGGGCTGATGTAGGATGAGATAAGTGAGGATAGATTTTGGCTTAAAATTATTTATAGATTAATTTATTATTTTCCACTTTATTTATTTCCACTTTCATATTATTTCTATAAAAGATGATTATATTCAAGAAATTATGTCTGAATACATATCTGATTTTTGAATAATTTTTTGTTGCTTGCGTGGATCATAGATCTTAAACAAAAATTTACTGAAATTTCCACTTGTCTCAATTGAATGTAATTTTCCCCCAAAAAAATTTATTTTAAGTTGGGAAAAACTCAGTTTAAAAAGTAGTTTTAAGCTCAGAGAAAATATTGTGTAAAAAATGTTTTCTAGATGAAATAATAAATGGATTAGTTGAAAATAAATACTCAAGTCAGCAATGAAAAGGGAACATTATGTAAAGGGAATGCAATATGAACACAGTAAATCCTGTCACTTGATGTAAATGGAAAGAAAATGTAACTTTAGTGCTTAAAATGCAGATAGAAATAACTCGTGAAATTATTTAGCAGCAATCAAAAAATTTTTTTTTAATTAGATTTTATAGATGTTTTTGGTCCCAAGATTTCCCTTTTTTAGTTTCAAGTTTTTTTTTTTTTTACCGGTTGCTATTCCCTTAGCACTTTTCATCTGTTGGATTACTGAGCCCACAAAGTTGTCAGTTTGATGGATTACATTGATTTTGAATTAATTTACTCAGTTACCCCAAAACAAAGACTCATATTTTCGTTGGTTTATTTCCAGATTGTTTTTCAATTTAGTTTCCAAAGAGCATACGATATGCTTCATTATTAATGAATACAATCGTAAAGTCCCTCCTCCATAGTGTTCAATCTGATAATCTGTCTGCCTGCTTGGCAAAAAATATAATACTTTAAGATGAATCTGCATGTGTTGTTCCCATATTACTGATCCTGCATATATGACGCCTTTTTATGATGCTGCTGAAATGCATCCTCATAATTATGCTGCTCACGTAATCCTAAAACAGTTAATGTGCTTAGCATGCAGCAGAGTAGACTAATAATCACATATTGATGGAAATTCTTCCCAAAAAAATCTAACTGAATTATTTTTCAGCTCTATGAATAATGTAGAGCCTGATTTGTGCAAAGTGAAATTGAAGGGTATCTGTTGAGCAGTGAGCCTGCGCCTCTAAATTAGCATTTTGGAGAGCATCTGGGGGTCAAGGTAATCCATCAATTTCACAGCAGACATCCTGATGCCATACACGTTATTCATGAATCCAGCACACAGATGACTGGATGAAATAAGCTCAAGCAGAATCTGCCCCTGACCCGTTGTACTTTCATGTATTGTGCAATGAAAAGATGTGGTCCTTGTCTCCTAAACCAATTTTATCTTCAACATTTAGGGCAGTATGTAAAGCACGTTCAGTCTTTTGTTCTCGTGCCCCATGGCAAGAGCCTTTGGGGGAAAGACTTAATGCAAGGCTGGAATATTGTGTCATATTTTGTGCTTTACATTGAAGATTTTCAGCTTGGTCTTTGCGATGAGATAAGGTCCTCACAATTATAGCAGTAGAATGTAGGTGTGAGGTGCAAAGGCCAAGTTGAGCATTTCAAGAAGCTCATCTCGGCAATCATTTACCAAATCACCTTTCAGGACGTCACGGGGGCGAAGGTGCTTATGTGATGTACCTAGGATACAGGATTGACCTTCTTTAGCACACATTTTTAGTTGGCTCCTAAACCTGACGAGAACACAGGCATCTCATTTCAGAGCAGTTTTGAACTAATGAAATTCGTATAGATCAGTGCAATGTGTGACATGAGTTCCTCCGACACTGGCTTTTTATTATACATTAAAATATAAATATTTGTATTCCTTTTATCCAAAACAACAAAAAAGGGTAAAGCACAAGAAAGTTGGACAACCATGACATTTTTAACATTATCCTTGGCACACCTGAATGGGATAAAGCAGATATAGAGTATGGATGGATCCATCAAAGGATTAAAGTGGAAGTTCATACTTTTGTGCTTATATTTGATTTTGTGATCATCTCCCTGGAAGAGATGGAACATCCAATTTTGTCGAAATTTAAGCTGCGATTACACTGAACACACAACATGTGCAGAGCGTCTGCTAACATTACGCTTCCACTAGAATCTATAAAACAGGCCACAGCTGGTTGAGGCGTGAGAGCGGCCGTAAGTGGTGCGGATGCACCATTGCAAATCGAAATCTAGGTCAATCTTCTTGTGTTTTTACACAAGTTTGGCAAGTTTCTTTATTTATTTATAAAAAAATTCAAATTAAAAGACTAGTTACAAAGCACAACTTTTTTTAAATGGATGTTTCCATTACCAGCTGCTGGTTCCCAAGTATGTTTTATCCCTTCCATCAACTACTGTAGTTTATAGATGGTACTTTTCCCATATTAGACAAACTCTGGAAAATTTGCTGTTTAACATCCCATCCCATCACTGTGCTGCGGACAGAAACTGAGGATGCATCATAAACCTAAAACAGAAACATTGTCTTGCTTTGTTTTTTTTAAACAGTCATGGACCAGGCCAGGAAAAGGCATATTCACAAACAGTTTACGCATGTTACATGTTGCCTAAGATTTTACTACATTTATCAGCTTTCAACATAATTAACTAAAAGATACTGAACAGAACTTTTTGACAGTCTTTGCTTATGATGTATTACTTCTTGTTTTGTGAAGATTTCCAGTGGATGTTTTAAGAAAGTACTGCATGCACCTCAACACAGAATTAAACACAAGTCAATTTTTCTTTTAGACCATATGTAGTTTAACACATAATTTCTGGTTGCATCAATACTAAGAAGCTTCCTTCAGTAGAACTCTACTCACAGACTTAATCATTTAAAAAGAAAATGTAATAATTATTATGTTTTAGGTATAAGTGATATTGTAAATTATTATTATAAAGGGGTATTTTTGTAAAATCTTTTCTAAATTTTATTTAGTGCAGTTCATGCCTGGATATTACTCCCGATTGAAACTTTGCCCAGATACTTTTTCTATTCGAAATTAGAGTAAACCATTAGCGTATAAAGACAAACAAACAAATAAATAAACAAAAAAATCCCCTAAAATCTATCCTGTTGTTTTTACTGGATGAAAAAAAAGTAGTGTCTTATTTTTTTTTATTGGAAGCTTCACTTTATTTAGGGGCTTTAGGTGTTGTTATATTAAAGCATATTGGGCCCTGTGTTGGAACACCATGGCTAATTTGCTGATTATAATTTAATCTGAATTTAAACAGCAGTAATTGCTGTCCTGTCCCGCTCATTATGGGGAGCTTTTTAATATGACCGCTGTAATGACACAGCAATTGTATTCCCAAATTAAATTCTGATTGCTGTATTTAAAAAGAGGATTAAAAAAAAAAGTACAGTTTCCAATGTACAGCTTGACAAAAGATGCTTTGAAGAGTTCTGTTTTTCAGAGAACAAGTGGTGTCAAATTATAGACAACAAGCTTATCATTAGTCATCTCTAAAATCCTTTGAATAAAGCTTTTCAGATTTCACCTCAAAAGTCGCTATTTGTAGCTGCTAGATGTTACAAAATCAGAATGACTTGAATGTCTATAAATACTTAATCCATCAATCTTTTTTTTTTATTGAAGTAATTTTTTATTATTGTGAGCCTTTTATGTCCTCATCTGAGTTAAGCTGCAGACTTGAGTTTCTTCATGCAGCAGGTGGACACCTGCTAAATCCTTAGTTGATTCGGTTTTCAGCGTCACTCCCCCCCCCTCAACACTTGGATCCCTTTTTTTTTCCTAATTATTCTTGAGACGAGAAATCATTGAAATACGTGTCTAATTACAACGATAATCAGTTTAATTGTAATAATCCTACAGCTTGTGAAGTTTATAGGAATGTGTAAAAGACAGTTGCCTAGCAGCTCTTCTGTTGCTCCCATGATGGCAAAGGGAACTGATGGAGTCACGAACAGTTTGGCAGACATGAAAGACTTTATGCGCGCTTATTTTAACCAGCCAATCATTTAAACCCTCTTGTACTTCAGTTTGCAGGCCAGTCAAGTTTTTCTTCTAATATGCTTAAAACTCTCAATTCTTCTCAAGCACTTTGCTTTGTCTTTCCTTGTGTCTTTAAATATGACAACCGTCCAGATAACTGGTGAATTTGTCTAATGCCAGCACCTGTCTTGACTGAATCAAAGTGTAACCGCAAAGTAACTCGCTCTCTCTTCATGTTCTGTAGGACTGCTGAAAGTCGGGATCGGCCGTATGATCACGGTGCCTATGGACATCACGAGCGTCCTGGTAGCAGTTTCGACCGTCAGCGGCACTATGAAACAGACTATTATCGTGATGCAAGAGAGAGGACTCTAAGCACAGCTGGGACTGGGTCTGGTACCTCCAGTGGAAGCGGTACAACTGTGTCATCGGGAGTCGGAACTATAGTTAGCGCTGTTGCTGGAAACACAGGAGCTAGTGGATCAGCAGGAGCCTCAACCGGAGGAAGCGCGGGATCTGCATCCAGCGGGGTCGGTTTCTACCGCTCCCACAGCAGGAGCCCTTGTCGCTTTGAGACGCCAGAGCCTCGTTATGAGTCTCGTGCCAGAGAACCTTTCACTTTGGCCAGTGTGGTTCACAGGGACCTTTACCGGGAGGACCGAGGGCGGCGCGGGGAGCGCTCGTACCGCCACAGTCGCAGCAGATCTCCACATTCAACACATTCGCGGAATCCCTCTCCTCAGAGACTAGTGAGTCAGGCTACCCGTCCTCCACGCTCCCACAGTGGGTCAGGCTCTCGCAGCCGCTCCTCCAGTTCAGACTCAGTCAGCAGTACCAGCAGCAGTACGAGTGGCAGGTGAGTGTAACTTAATCTTGCTATCAGGATTTCTTCCCTTAAGCGTGGCTGTTGTTTACCTTTTGTGGCCCTTTGGAAACCAAACTGACTGAGATGAATTGACATTTCACATGAGCTGTTTGATGCTGTCTACATAACAAAACACTTTCCTCAGCATATGTTTTTATCAGCTATGCTTGCCCCTTGAAAATGTGCAACTATTAATAAGTCAACGCCACATTTTTTTGACAAGCTCATACTTGTACCAGATGTGTGAATCTAGTTTCCATCATTGGTTAGCAGGGAATGCTATCTATAACGTGATGTTGCTCAACATCCGTCAATGTAGAAGTTGTGGTTTGTATTATCAGTCATTTTCAAGACACTTATCTTTTAATAATTGGTAATTGCATCAGTTTCCTCACCACTTTTGGTCTCAGTTTTTAGTATCTACATGTTGGAAAATGTATTTATAAGACGCATTGTTTATTTATATATATATGTATATGTAATGGCCAACTATTCTTGCTGCTCAGTTGCCCTTCACATACAATCCTCTGAAAATTTTTCAAATGGCGAGTTGTTTTCAGATTTATTGTTTGAGCCGTTGCTGGTAGGAGTCAAAGTCAGAGATGTGACCTTTGTAAATACTTCAATGACACATTTTGTGTTGTTAAGATTTCCACCGTGTTAGTCTGCTTTCTTTACGACGGAGGAAGTCTCTTTTCACCATGCTTGATTTTCTTACATTTACATATATTAGGACCGTGTTTAAACGTGCCTCTTGTTAATTACTATTGATCAGTAATTCAGACAGCACCTTAAATGATTACATTTCTGATCTACAAACCCTTAGCATTTGATCACGAAATGTTCAGACAGACATAGTTGGTATAGTAAGTGCTCTTTATGTAATCTGGATGTTTTCTAGGCTGTGTTTTGAGTTCAGGCGTTAAACCAAATCTTTGGTTTCACAGACGGTGACTGTCTTGTCATGCTATTGAATCTGGCTGGTTTTGAATTTGCCTTGCTAATCCAGCCCTTTTTGTTTGGTGCAGTGTGGCTGCATTTGCAGTAATTTTTAATTCTTATCGCGTTTTCACAAAGCTCTTTAAAACCAATAATAACATAAGATTCAATCATCAAATGGTGGAGAGGTCTGCAGTGGAGATTTCTTTGACTACATGAATTTATCTCCTCCAGTTTTTTTTTTTTACTGCATCACCTCTGGATACAGCTCTGAACGACATGTAGCGACACATGTGGTTTCATGAGGAAGTGCTACGGGGGGGATTTTCAGGAGACGGCTGCTATATTTTTCTCACTGCCTACCTCTGTGTATGGGTAATTGCTCCCCCCCCTCCGTGAGATCCAGTTGGAACTGGAAATTTCTGGCCAGTGCTGGCTGCCTGCCCACTCCCACAGGCCAGGCTCCGACAGCAGCACTTCCGGGAGAGTCTGAGCACAGGAGGAGAAAGTGAGAAGGAAACAAACGGCAGAGGGCCTAGAAAGCTGAGACAGACATGGGAATCGTTTTGAGAGAGAAGGTGCACGAAGCAGCCATGAATTTGCCGCTCGTGCATATCTCTTTTTTTTTTTTTTTTTTTTTTTTGGCAGAAGCATGACATAAATAATAAATGAGGAGGAAAGAGCTAACGAGACAGAAAAAGAAAACATTCACAGCACAATGCTCAAGCTTTTATGCAAATGAAATACTCGTTATATATTGAATCAGAAATATGTGAAAATATTGCTTTTACTTTCTGTAATATATTTTTCCATTTTTGGAGCTTAGACAGAACAAATAGATTTAGTCACTTTTGAACCAGCAATGAAAAAAAATCTAATCTGTTATTGAATATGCATTGGAATAAAGCTATTAATATGTGTTATCCAGTGTGTGGATGTTTTCACAGGGGTGGAGCATGCAGCACTGCAGAATGAAAAGTCCATAAGTTTGCTAAAACTGATTTAAGATCATATAAAAATCTGTAAGATGATTTTTAAGTGGTACTTGGGAAGAAAAAGGCAATGTTAGATTTAATATGTGAGGAGTTACTTCAACATTTTAAATCCATGTTCCTCTTGTGCTGCAGTGATTCTAGCAGTAGCTCAAGTGATGACTCTCCAGCACGTTCAGTGCAGTCCGCCGCTGTCCCTGCACCCTCAGCTCTTCCTTTATCCTCCCTTGACAAGGATGAACCACGCAAAAGCTTTGGCATTAAGGTCCAAAATCTTCCTGTGCGCTCTACAGGTAAGTTTTATGGTACTACAAAAGTCAATTTAAGATCCTTGAAATAAAACGGTATGGAGCCGTTTTTTTAATCGGTGTCCGCATCTGACGTCCTACAGATACAAGTCTCAAGGATGGTTTGTTTCACGAATTCAAAAAACACGGGAAAGTAACATCCGTGCAAATCCACGGAGCTTCAGAGGAGCGCTATGGGCTTGTCTTTTTCCGCCAACAAGAAGACCAAGAGAAAGCTCTTGGAGCATCAAAGGGGAAGCTTTTTTTTGGCATGCAAATCGATGTCACAGCCTGGAACGGCCCTGGTGAGTTCAGATCTTTAACTAACACTGCAGTGATTATTAGAAAGTCCCCACGTGCTCATAAACTGCCCCCTTTCAGAGACAGAAAGTGAGAACGAGTTTCGACCCTTGGATGAGAGGATTGATGAGTTTCACCCAAAGGCAACAAGGACATTATTCATTGGAAACTTGGAGAAGACCACCACTTACCATGACCTGCTAAACGTCTTTCAGCGCTTTGGAGAAATAGTTGTAGGTTCACGTTGTTAAGTGGTTGAAAGTGTAAGCAGAGACTGCTTTACAGTTTGAGATCGCCATGCTTACTTATAGATTTGTTTCTGTTGTCTTCGAAGGATATTGACATTAAGAAGGTGAATGGAGCCCCACAGTATGCTTTTCTACAATACTGTGACATTGCCAGTGTCTGCAAGGCCATAAAGAAGATGGATGGCGAGTATCTTGGTAACAACAGACTAAAGGTGAGATTTATGTTGATTTAATTTGAAGTGTTATGTTTACAACCCTACCACAGTCTTGTCTCCCCTGACTATATCCAGCAATATGGATGAGAACTACTGTATGTAAGATGTTGAAAAGTTAAAATGATTACTCATTTCTTTTCCAGCTGGGATTTGGAAAGAGTATGCCAACAACATGTGTTTGGTTGGATGGATTGGCATCCAACACAACAGAGCAGTTTCTCACTCGTCATTTTTGCCGCTATGGACATGTTGTCAAGGTAAGCGTGGTTATTTTCCCCATCATTGTGGTCCGTTGTTTGCTTTCTTAAATTTGTGGGGTCTCCCTAACTTTCCTTTGTGGCGTGCAGGTTGTTTTTGACCGGATGAAAGGAATGGCCCTTATCCTGTATAACAACATTGAATATGCACAAGCTGCAGTCAAAGACACGAAGGGATGGAAGATAGGGGGCAGTAAAATTAAGGCAAGTGAAATATAGCTGTCTTCTAAGGTCACGTTTTCTGGTGGGTCCCCTGTAAAGTCGATGTTTGAAAGGCTGTAGCATTAGATTGATTTTTTTTCCTTTTTTTTTCTTCAGGTGGACTTTGCAAATCAGGAAAGTCAGATGGCTTTCTATCGTTCAATGCAGGCGTCTGGGCAGGATATTAGAGACTTTTATGACATTCTCTCTGAAAGAAGGTTTGTGCACTTAAAATAAAAAGAAAAGTGATTTTTATCACAGTGCTTTCTGATTGTACAGCTAAAATAGTTTTGATTTTATTTCTTTCCAGAGAAGATCGACGAACCCAATATGAATTCCAAGCAGAGAGACAATATTACGAGAACGTACGAACACCTGGAGCTTATAGTGAAGATCCACGACGGAAATACTCTGCAAGAAGTCGAGAGTTCTATGCGGAATGGGACCCATATCAGGGAGATTACTATGATCCGCAATACTTTGAGGACCCTCGGGAATATCGGGAATACAGAGCTGACCCTTATGAGCAGGACATTCGCAAATATAGTTATTTGCAGCGGGAACGCGAACGAGAGAGGGAGCGCTTTGAAACGGATCGTGGACGGGATCACGGGAGGAGGACCATTGAGCGCAGCCAAAGCCCGTCTCACCTTTCCAGTCGTCGTGCTACCAGCCCTACGGCGTCTCCTTCACTCTCCGAGAGGATACCAAGTGATTCAGACAGGCGAATTTGTTGTCGATCCTCTGAAAGAAGTGGTAGCTGCAGTTCAATCTCCCCACCCAGATTTGAGAAACTGGAAAAAGTCAGATCTGAAAGATATAATAAAGCTGAAAAACTTGAGAAGGATCGGGTTTTTGAAATTGAAAGGGGGAGTTTGGTTGAAAAGGAAAAGAGAACTGGGCGAAAAGATAGAGGGGACAAAGACAAGGGTGAGAAACAGAGGCTTAAGAAGCTTAAAGTCACATCACCTATCATCCAGCCATGTGAGACAGAACCTGAACTTGAAAGAGATGTTAGTCCGGAGTCTGCTTTACGAAGCAAGACCAGTAAAATCTCAAAGGAAAGCTCGAGCAAAGGGAGGTTAGACCTGCTGCCTTGTGTGGTGCAATTAACACGAGTTAAAGAAAAAGAAGGAAAATTGATTGGTCATGCTGTGCTGGACAAACAAATACTGAGGGTTGGGAGTGACAGTCCTAGATTGGCATCACCAACAGCTGACCAGAGAAGTCCTCCCTTTCGCTCAGAATCATCAAAAGGTGATATCTCTAAGCATGGGAAGATGCCCAGAGACAAAAATATGCACAGCTCAGTGGAGGTTACTGAAAAGGACAGTAAAGTTAAAAACAAAAAACATGGAAAATGTGAAATCGGGTTTGAGAATAGTATGTCTGCGGATATTGACCGATTAGCTGCAAGGAAAAGACGTTTTGAAGAATCTGTGAGAACTGATCGACAAAAGAGAGCCAGTGACGAGGACCCCAGTAGAGCTGGACTTTATAAACTATGGAACAGTGCAAAAGAGATAGACTTTGAGAAGAACCTTTTGATACGAGGAATGCATAAAAAGGAGCACCACAAAGAAAAATGTGTCCGGATGGCTTCAATTAACAGTCCTAAAGACGGAAGAGACTGTGAAAGCAGCTTTTCATTGGATGGACAGTCTCATCTTGGGGAGCTTCCTGATGATTCTGCTGAGCGGTTAGACTCTCCCTACCTTAAAATGGATTT
Organism: Leptatherina wallacei; assembly: GCA_028567055.1. Taxonomy (NCBI): domain Eukaryota; kingdom Metazoa; phylum Chordata; class Actinopteri; order Atheriniformes; family Atherinidae; genus Leptatherina; species Leptatherina wallacei. The sequence goes on from JAOXYM010000014.1 coordinate 21,290,654, forward strand.
AGAGGGCTCAAAAAGTGAAAACAGCTCCTGTCACATGAAGATATCACATGATGGCAGCCTTGATTTGGATGACTTAAAAGAACAAAAATCAGTTTTGTCTGAAAATGAACAAGGGAGAGCAAAGTGCGGAGACTCTGAGGGAGATGGACATTTTGTGAACATTGACCAGACTAATATTTGCACAAAACAAAGTGAGCAGAGTCGATGGCTCCGATCCAAGCTTGGCGATCCTGACAAATTACTCAAGTTTGAAAAGTCACCAAACAATGAAACATGTGATTTTGAGAAGGAATTTATCATTCATGATGTTGGAAAATCAATTCAGGATGTGACCAGTGATGACTTCTCTTCTAGTAAAAGAAAGAAATTGGACAATTTTGACTTTGAAACTATCAAAGTAAAACGAGAATCCAACTTTGCAATTTCCCAAAAGTTAAATGAGGACATATACAACATGCCATCTTCTATAAGACTTGCTCAGTTTTCTGAAAATGAAGAAGACGAAGCTGCCCACATTTCTCTGTCGGTTATAAAGAAAGAAAGAAAATCCCCTCCAGTAACGGATGAGAAATTTTCTCACTCGGAATCGTTGAAGAACAGTTTGAGCCTGACAGGCAGACATTTTCAGCCATCTGACAATGAGTTCTCAAAGCTGAAAACATCCTTGCTTGGATGTGATGATGAATTAATGCAACAGTGGGAAAGGCGGATGAAGCCTGATTCTCTTAGAATGGAAATGACATTCCCGAGTGATATTTCCAAACGCGAGAGCATCCGCAAACGCATCAGCCAGGATTTGGAACCTGGAGAAGTGCAGTCCGATTCTGACGATGATGGAGATAACAAGCACATCTCTCCCAAGTTAAGTAGTTCCTTGTCATATATCCTCAGGGATCGTGATGAGAGGATGACAGACCTCAAGCTTTCAGGCTCCTTGGAGAAAAATAAGTTTTATTCATTCGCTTTGGATAAAACAATAACTCCTGATACAAAAGCACTCCTTGAAAGAGCCAAAACTTTATATTCCTCAAGGGAAGATAATTGGTCTTTTCTTCCCTCACGCTTTCCAGCCTCCCACACCTGTTCGGATAAGGACAAGGCAGAGCTAGCACCTCGACCTATTCCTTCTTGGTATTTGAAAAAGAAAAAGATTCGTACTGATTCTAATGAAAAGCTGCTTGGTAAAAAAGAGGAACTGAAGCCACAGGACCAAGAGCGTCAGGAATTATTTGCATCTCGTTTTCTGCACAGCTCTATCTTTGAGCAGGATTCTCGGCGTTTGCAGCGGCTTGAACGTAAAGACCAAGACTTTGAAACTGCAGGTAATAGGCCTTTTACCAAGCTTGGTACTACTGAGGCTCATCCTGAATCTGGAGGAACTGATATTCCACAAGAGCCCATAGTACTGTTCCATAGTAGATTTTTGGAACTTCAACAACAAAAAGACAAGGAGCATCCCCCACCTGATGCTGAGAACGACTCAACAGAGGTGGATGTTAAAAGAGATGAAGTTCTGAACTGTGATAATGTAATGTCTGACAAGGAATCTGAGCCAGCATTGAAGGCTAATGACAAATCAGCCAGCCCCCCATTAACCTTGACAGTTTCAGCATCCGTTCCTTCCCCCAAAGAAACATCTCCACCAGAAAAGAAGGAAGTTTTAACTTCACCCTCAGATCAGACTGTGCCATTTGTCAAAGAAGAGAAAGTGGAGCCTGTCCAGAAGATGTCACCACCTCATTCTCTTCCTATGGAAGACTTTAAATCCACTGCTCCTAAGCTAAACAGTACACCTACATTTACAATTTCACAACCAGAAAATGAAATGGAAACAAAAGCAGAGCTGGTTGAACCCAAAACAAAATGTAGTGGTAGTTTGGAAGTGGAACTTAATCCCGCTGTGGAAGATAAGCCTCCCACTCCTGGTGGTTCCCTAAGTGCCTTTAAAAGAGAAACCGCAGAATTTTCGTACTCTGATGCTTCAAAGGTGGAAGAAAAATCTGAAATGATTAAGACAGAGCCTGAAACCGAAAATCAAGAAACAAAACACTTGGAGGAACCTCAGAAAACCGAGACAGATGGGGAGCCATGTATGCCAGAGCTGGATGCTGAAATAAAACCATTACCAAACCGCAGACAGCCTAAGGGTAAAAGGGCAAAACCCTTGTCTGCATTGCGTACCGTACAGCAGACCCAAAATGTCAGCATTGAGAAGCCGGCAACTCGAAAAAGCGAGCGGATCGACAAGGAGAAACTGAAAAGGGCCTCATCTCCTCGAGGAGAAGGACCTAAAGTATCATTTGAGTCTAAAACCACATCCAAGTCACCAATACATGCATCAGATTCTGAGCAAAACCTTGAGTTGAGTTTGATTCATGGGCGAACACGTCGGAGGAATGTAAGGTCGGTCTATGCCACACTACACGAAGATGAGCAATCTGGTAAAGAGGTTGCAGAGTCGCCACGCTGCATGCGCAAACGTGGTGCTGATAAAGAACCAGTTCAGCAAGATGTTCAAGTTCCTACAAACGCCAGACGAGGACGCCCTCCCAAAAGAAACATCAAACGAACTGAAGATGTTTCTAATGAAAAAGAGGATCCGAAGAAAATGATGGAAGTAGATACAGAGATCAAAGAAGCATTAAGTACTGTAGAAGTTGTAAAAGCTTCTGAGGGATGGCGTTCACCCCGCACACAGAAACTCCAACAAGCGCCACAAAGTTCAACAAACAAGAAAGGAAGCAAAGTGGATAAATCGTCCGGGAGCAAATTAGCTGAACAAGCTAATTTAACAAGTCATGATGACTCAGAGCTTAACCCTAAAGCTGATTCTGAGCTGTTTAGCAAGTTATCAGACCCGGTGGAAAATGCAAGCTCCCCAGTGCATGTTAAAGAAAAAGATTTAAAAGACTCTAGTGGAAAAAAATCACCTGAGGCTGATATTGAAAAGATAGACACCAGCCCATCTGAGAGGAGACAACAAACTGAAAAGACTGTTAAGATGAAAACCCCCAGGCTGAAACGAAATACTAAGCAGATCACTGAAGACAAATCACACAGTTTGAAAAATCTTGAGATCCGTGTTAGTGTGGACGATGTAAAAGGCTTGCTTCGTTCCGAGGATGTTGAGCCGGAGACTTTTAAAGCTGCTACTATAACAAAAACCAAGACAGTGGTACAAGACAACAAGGAAGCACAGATAACGGATTTCCCAAATGATCCCGAAGAGCTTGATAAACAGGAAAAAGAAGATACACTGTCAGAACCTGAAATTCCAGCTGATCCAGCTGCTGTTCTTTTAGCTCGGCAGATGGAACTAGAACAGGCTGTTGAAAATATTGCCAAACTAACGGCTGACCAAGCTCCTCGACAGACTAAGGAACCACCTGCAGCGCAACCTACTGCAACCACCCTTGTCATAGTGGAACCAGAAGTTGAAGTTGAGGAGGAAAAGCGAGCAAATCCCGCAAGTGAAACTGAACTTGCAGCTGCTATTGATTCCATTACAGCAGAAGAAATCTGTGGAGATGCAGATGGGTTCACAGCTCCACCTACTTATACAGCTCTCATTCCTACCCCTGAATCTGTAATATCCTCTTCCTCCTCCTCCAATGAGATTATGGAGCCTGAAACGCATATGGTGATCAATAACATTATAGCAGGGGACTTAGATGATGATTCTCAGTCACCAAGCCCCAAGGGATCAGTAGTAGAATCTAAGGCAGCTGATGATCCTATTCTTCCTGAAACACCGAAGAAAACAGGCAAAGTTAGAGCTAAAACCCCAAAGAAATCAAGAAGTCGTAAAGGTGCAGCTAACAAAAAGGGGGATGCAACAGAAGAGGTTTCTCCATCAGATCCCTCCCCTGTCAAGTTACCTGAGTCAATCCCAGAAGATCCAGAAACCCTTAACTCAAAAGCAGCTACTGTTACAGCTGGGGATGCTGCAGCAGCTTCTGTGGTTACTGCTGTTGCAACTTGTAGGCGTGATGTTACAAGTGCTATAACTGTAGACACACCCAAAGAAGCAGAACAGCCTGAGGTTGAACAACCTGTACCTAAAGAATCTGCGTTTCATTCAGATACAACCAACATCTCTGCTTGTAAAAAGCATTCCCTTGTACCAGAGTCTTGTACTACTACATTTAGCACTGCTCGCCCACAGCCGGTTTCCCAGTTCAGCGTTCCCTTGCTGCGACCTGCCAAAATGCAGCTTTCACCTGACTGGCCCCAGAGATCTGAGGAAAGCAGAATCTATGTCGCTCCTTCATGTCATGTCACAGTGGTAACTCCTTCTGTACCCGTATCGACTGCACTTGGAACCCCTACTGCAAATCCCCCCATGCCCCCTGACACCAAGGCTTCTGATATTGATCCTAGTTCCAGTACTTTAAGGAAAATCCTAATGGAACCTAAATATGTGTCTGCATCAAACAGCAATTCTATACCTACAACTAAAATCACATCTACACTGTCAGATCCTTTACGAATGTCAGAAAGTGAAAACCCCTCTGATATGATGGCTTCAAGACATTTGCATCCCGATGAGAGGTCATTATTCCCGCCTCAGCCTGTACACCACAAGCCATCTCCACTGACAGAATCCCAACAGAACTGTGGAGAAAAGACACAGCATACAGTAATTTCTCCTGTTACCTCGGTAATAAGTCGAATTCCTATGCCTTATGACACAGAAGAAACTCCACGAATTTCCTTAAGCAACCGAAGCATTGGCCTGCCCATCCCTAAACAAAAATTTAGATCAAACTCCAATGAAAATAGTCGTTGCCATGGCATGGACATAGTGGAGGACGGGGCAAGAGGGCGTACGGTTGTTGAGCCCACTCCCTACCAAACAGGTTCTAGCCCTGGCCTAAGGGTCAATACATCAGAGGGTGTTGTTGTTCTCAGTTATTCTGGTCAGAAAACTGAAGGACCCCACAGAATGAGAGCCAAAATTAGTCAGATTCCTCAAGCTAGTGCTGGTGATATTGAATTCCAGCAATCTGTATCCAAATCTCAGATCAAGCAAGATGCGCTCATCCCGTCATCCCATTCAACTACCCCAAAAGTAGCCCCAGCTCCTACAGGTTATGGACACACAGGGGTCCTTTTGACAGGCCAGTCTTACAATTCTCAGCCTGTCATATCCAGTACCAAGCAGGAGAGTCTTGGATGTGACAAATCTGAAGCTCCATATCACATAGGATCTCAAGGTGTAGTAAAGATGTTCCAACCGCCAATTAGTTCTTCTCAAGTCTTGATGTACAACCAAGCTGTGATTCAACAGCAGCATGGAAAAAGAGGATTAGTGACAGACTCTCTGCCAAAAAAGATAGACATAGGCAAAGCTGTTCAGCAGTCTAACCTAAGCCCAGTCATGAGTCCACACCACCCATCGCTGTCTGGAACACGCATGAGTCCCAGCCCTGGCATTTCAAATGATCGCTCAACTCTACACCTCAAGCAAGAACCCCAGTCTCCACGGACAGCTGGTCACTCCCCTTCACCTTTTGTCAAAGCCTGTCCACCCAGCAGCTCTCCTATTGGAACGTCTGTTCTTAGTCATGGGATGCCGTCATTGTCTACGTACCATTCTAGTATGCATCACTCACACTCGGAACAGTCCTCTGTGATAATTCAGCCTCACAGCGTCACGCAGTCAATGGCTCATGAAGCGAGAATGAATAACCCGCCAATCTCTGGGATAAACTATGGAAGGCGTGGAGATTCCCTGTCTTCTCCACTACCAGGGCCTCCACAGCGCTCAAATACACCACAACCAAATGTCATTCGAGACATGGTGTTACAGTCTCATTCAAGTCCCCAGGGATCAGTGTCTGGTATTGGTGGCAACAGTGTAAATGAAGAAGAGCCCAGACACTTCAACCAAGCTCTTAGTAGACCTTCAGTTTCCCAGCTCCAGTCAGATGTAATGATGGTTCACAGTGATCACAGAGGGCTCCATCCAAGCATTCGCATGGACCAGTACAGAGACATGCACCAGCGCATACTCATGCATCAGCAACTCGGGGAGCAGGCCGCGGTGGAAGCAAGACAGTCACGTACCTCAGACACTGGAACATCTTCAGGCAACATCTCTGGGCCTTCAAAAAGTCCTTTACTGGCGAAGAACATTGAGCTCTCAGCAAAAGAGCCTCTCAAACCCCTTGAAGGAAAGCTAATGCACCCAACCTCCAATGAAAGTAGAATCCGGGGAGTCCATGCGTCTAGTCCTGTCATGGTGTCTCCTCACACTCATGGAGTTCAACTGATGCACCCTGGAGGTGCAGGCTCTTTTCCAGTATATCGAGACACACGAGGCTTCCCAACCCAGTTTCCTGGACATAACCTGGCTAATCAAAGCATTACATCTTCACAGGTAACTTGACATTCTTTTATCATATACTCTTTGTTATGGAATGATTTATGTCATTTTATAAAAATTAAATCATAGTCAAACATTCATGTATGTATTGCCATATATTTTCTGTATCAGGTCCCTACAGAGCCAGAGCTGGGCACCAGAGGTAAAATGTCTCAGTCACATGGGGGAGGAAGCAACTCCAAACCTGAGAGCTCCCTTCTTCGCCATGCTACCTCTTCAGACCTCTCACACATTTCCCGAATACAAGGGGATACCGTCTCGCCCTCATACCAGTCTCCCTTGATGTCTCCTATGGGTCTTACTCACAAGCCAGACCTGTCTCTACAGAAAGGCCCTCCAGCCTTCCTCCTCACGCCTCCGCCAACAGCACCACCATCAAGTTCACAGCAGACACGGCATGATGCTAAGCTGGAGCACTCAGGACATCGGTCCATTGACATGGTGCAGCTTTTGACGGTAAGAGAACAGCATTCTCGTACACACTATTTTTAAGGCAATAACAGAAACAGGCATATGCTTGAGATACTTTCTTTTGTTTCTGCAGAAGTACCCTATAGTATGGCAAGGCCTGTTGGCGCTGAAGAATGACCAGGCTGCTGTCCAGTTACACTTTGTGTCTGGCAACACCATGCTGTCCCAGCGCTCTCTGCCGCCCCCAGAGGGAGGTTCTCTTCTCCGTATTGTCCAGAGGATGAGACTCGAGGCTTCGCAGCTGGACAGCGTGGCACGCAGAATGACTGTGAGTATTTAGACTTATTATCCCCATGAAAAATGGGTTTTAAAACTTCAGACTCATTAATATCAATAATCGATTAAATTATGTCTTCTTGTTTTATTGATATATATGTAATGAAAATCCTATTCATGGCAGGTGGAAAATGACTACTGTTTGCTTCTGGCTCTACCCTGTGGTCGAGACCAAGAAGATGTCCTTGGTCAAACCCAAGCCTTGAAAAGTGGCTTCATCACCTATTTGCAAGCCAAACAGGCAGCTGGCATCATCAACGTGCCAAACCCTGGCTCTAATCAGGTTTGTGGTCATTTGGATATCAACTGTTATGCCTTTTTAAGGGAAAAATGACCTGTGTGTACTCATGTATTACTTTGCCCGTTTCATAATACTGTTTTCTTCTCTGGGTTGACAGCCAGCTTATGTGGTGCAGATTTTCCCACCATGTGAATTCTCGGAGAGCCACCTTTCGCGCCTGGCCCCGGACCTTCTCAACAGCATCTCCAGCATTTCCCCTCACCTCATGATTGTTATTGCCTCCGTTTGATTACCTCCATTTTTTTCTTTTCCTGAACAAAGCCAACACCAGCCCTTTTGGACAGTTTGGAAACTGGAATTGCCTCATATTTTTATGAGTTTGACTTAAGAAGAAAAAAAAAATCTAATTTATCTTGGATTCACCCTTTTCTTTCACTTCACCAAGTCCTTAAATCACCCAGTGATGATGAATTCCAAAAATGTAACTTTTTTGAAAAGGATATGAAGGGTCGAAGGGATTTTCGATGATCATTACTGGTTGCTCTTCATTTTTGGCCATTTTTGGAGGTGTTGTGCATAGCCTTTTGTATTCATGACATTCATAAAGCTGTGGATGGTGACCTTCCAACGGGATATTTTTTACCTTCATAAAAGTGATTGTGTTTTTTTTTTCTTCTTTTTTTTAAGACGATATGAGAAGTCATTGCACTATGTTAAGAAAAACATTGTGAACTTTGTACAGATTTGAGTATAAACTTATACATGTTATGGATTTATTCTTATCAGTCATGCTTGTGCTAAAGTAAAGAAAATCATTGCCTGGAAAAATGATGAAGAATCATTTCAGCTTCGTCAATCATACTGCTTTTGCTCCTTCACCATCAGCAAATTTCTACATCATTTCTGGACTCGGCTCTTCATCGCAAAGTGTTCCCTGCCCCAGGAACTCGTGATGGGACGTTCAGAGTTGTACAGTTTACACTCAATGCCTCAACAGGGGACTATATAAAGAATATTTAATTTTTTTCCCCCGCTTTCTTTAAGCCTAAGGGTAATGTGGACAATTGTCAAACTGTAAATATTATAAATATTTAAAAGACTGAAGTGACATGGAAAGACCAAGCAAATTATTTTAAAAGACAGATCATAAAATCTCTTTTCTTTATTTCTGTCCTTACTGTTTGTCTTGTTTTCTCATTTTGTATTTATTTTTCACTCTTCATGCAGGGCAAGAATGTGGGAAAAGTTGGAAGGACATTTGCAAAAAAACAAAAAAACAAAAAAACAAAAAGAATAGAAAAAAAAGGATTTTGTGCCAAAATGTCTTCTGCAAATGCTCAACACACCTGTAAATGTAAAACTACATGTGATCAGAACTTATTTTCCTATGTGAGTTTGTATTTTGCCATTCAGAAGGCACACTTGATTTATTTTTTCTTTTCCGTTTTTGGTATTGTTCATCAACACAGTTCTGTTACTACAGTGCTTTTCACACGATGAAACATGATCTTCATTTGAAGGAACTTTTTTGTACTGTATGGGTTTACATTTCTGTAAGAATTTCTCTCTTTCATTCCCCCCAATGGTCCTGTGCTGCCCCCTGCTGTCTCAAAATCCTTGTCATGTGTTCAGGACTGCATACTGAAGTAATTTATGCCACTGCTTTGGATGAGATGTGCGATTGCACGTTTTATTTTTAAATTTTAAAGGGTAAGAGAGGATCACAAAGGCAAAGAATGTGACTTATACTTGACATCATGCCGCTAATGGATGTGTTGATCATCTGTCTTCATCCCTCCCCTTAAATGTCTGCTTGAGCCAAGCTGTAAATACTGATGTCCATAATCTGTGCTCTTGTGTACCCCCCCCCCCCCCT
>JAOXYM010000014.1:21299916-21321524 GCA_028567055.1 Leptatherina wallacei
TTCTTCAGGGTCTTCTTTTTTGTTTTGTGCAACAAAACGAAGCAGTCTGAAAGAGACGGGAGATGAGGTTAAACCGATGCTGAAAGTAAAACCATGCTTGTCAGTTTTGTGGTGTAAATATTTCCATGACTGCAAGCTGAATACTCTCATGGTTATGTTGAAGGCACTTATAATTTTGATATACAAACAACAACAAAAAAAAAACAAAAAAAAAAACAACAATCTTTAAACCGTGATTAATATGGGAAAAAAATGTCTTTTGATCAATCTTAATTTTGAGTGTATTTTGCTGTTCCTCCATGAGGACATTTTAAACTGTAACATAAATGGTTGTTTAACTTACTTCTGAAGATCATTAAATGGTCCCTAAATCGGTGTTTGGTCTTTTTTTTCTTTTTCTGATGCAAGCAGGTGAAAGACTTTTACTTCTGCGATCTCTAATCTATATGTCATTTGTTCAATTAAAAGGCGACATGCCTCTGCAACATGTTGCAACATTTCCCTTTAGTGTGAACAAATTGAATGGTTGTAATACTTTGCCTGTGTCAGTATAACAGTCAGGGCTGCAGTCTTATCAGCCGTCAGAAGATGTCAGTATGTGACAAAATTTTAGGGCTGAAAGCTCAGGGTACCATAGGTACTGTGGTACCCTGAAGAATCCACGAGAAGGGATTGTTCTTGAAATGTATAGCTCTGGGTTTGTATGTACATAATTAACCATTTAGATTGTAAATGTGCTTAACTTAAATCTGGAGCCTTGGATGCAGAGAGCTTCTGCTGAAACCTAAAAAACAAAAAAGACAGGTTGATCAGGTAATATGTCATTTACAGTCAGAACTAGAAGCACTCTGTGAGCGCAGACCTCCGCCATGCTATTAAAATAGTATTTGCCAGTGAATGTGTTTATTATTTAGATGCTCTAATGACAAAATGATCCCTACCTCCCTATAGTAACGAATCTTTGAAAAAAGAAATCCTGGATCCAGGTGGTTTTCTGGATCACCACCAAAATCCATTTATTCCATTTTTGAGATTTCCTAAAAATGTAATCAAAATCTGTCCATTTATGAGTTCTGTTGCTAACAGAGAGACAAAACAATGCTGCCGAATACATGACATTCGCCTTGGCAAAGGCGAAAACCACCACAGCTTAGTTTCTTACTGTATCTTCAGTTATGCTTGATGTTTGTGGACATAAATATGACCTCTAGTTTTAAAAGTAGATCTACAGAATCCAAATGAGACAAAAAAAATAAAAATATAATTTTCCAAGCAAAATGATAAATATGCATGTGGCAAAAGTACGTGAGCATCTCAGATTATCAGTTAATTTGAAGTTTAAATTAAAGTCTGGTGTTTTTATCCAGGTTACAGTCAGGTGTGAGTGAGCAGGGGTCAATACTGATCCTCAACACATGGAAATATATGTGTTGATGGGTAGCTTCATTTGTTAATAGGACAGGCTTAGATAAAAGCGTTATGCTTCAGCCTGTGCCTCTTCAGTCACTATATAATGTTTGTACATTTGTTCACTGACTGAATAAACTTGAATGAAAATGCATTATAGCATAGACAAGCAAAACTATGAGGATCACAGAATAAGAACTGTTGAGGTTCTTTATGCAGGAAAAGATCAGAACATCTGTAAATACGAGAGACTCCAGTTCACAAATAGATTAAGTATACTGGAGGACACCAAAGACAATTATAACTCCTCTTCAGGACTAGGAGAATTACAAAAGTCACACATTTTTATAATATCCCAATAGGTTAAAGGTTTCTTTCACAGTGATTAAATGTCCATCAGTTCATATCAGGATGATCACTGAACAGCAATGGCAGAACCTTTTTTGCCGGTCTGTAATTTGCCACAAAATCCCATTAAAGAGCCAGAATGCTGTTGGAAAAAATGTTATATGCAAGGATGAGACAAAGATATAACTTTTTTGGTTTATGGAAGTGTATTGGGGAAAGAAAAAAATCTTTATTCCAGTACAAGAAGGTTGTCTCATCTGTGAAACATGGTGGTAATATATCAGGGTTTGGCTTGTAGTTCAGGATCATTTCCCATAATTGATGGAGCAATAAACTCTAAATTACTGATTTCAAAGGAAAATGTCCAAACATCTGGCCAAGACACAGCTCACAAGTGAGTGGTCTTGTGAGATGATCCCAAATTCAGGAGTTATTAATCCAAAGAATGGCCAATGTTTAAAGTTAATGTTTAGACTTTAATACACTTGAAATGTTGTAACAGGGTCTGATGCAAGCAGTTCTATAATTAAAAATAAAATATGTAATTAATAAAAATCAACAAAAAAATTTGTAGTTGCCACTGTGTGCATGTGAATTGTTGCTATTTTTGATCATTGACAAAAAAGAGAGCAAACACAAGACTCAAAAATACTTAAAAAGATACACCTCAAATACTTTCCTTTCTCTGGGCTTGGGGCACTGTGGTTTAAGTGGCATATTATCGATAAAAAATACATGAAAATGAATGATAACCACTTAAAGTGTATAACATTTTCATTTTATTATGTATAAGAAAATCCCATAAACGTTTCTGATTCTAAAAACATCACTCTGGTTCAGTTTTTAGAGCAGTATGAACATGAAAGCAGGATGAATGAGCACCATGGCTGTCAGAGCTGCAGTTAGGCTCATCCCTGCAGGCAAATGACTCCATAGTCTGGGGAATTTTAAGACTGTGGCTTGAACATTAGGGTTTCCGGCTGCACCCGTCCAGTTCAAGAATATGCATGCCGACAGATTCTTCAGAAGGAGGCCTGAGGGGATTTAGTGGTGATTGGGTGACTGGAATTCTATTTGGGAACATTTGATGGTCAGCACTGTAGTATCTTTCATTATTTTCATTACTTTGGTTTTTGTTAACTTCTTTTTTTGGATGTACTCCTTCAAATTCAGATAATCAAACAGAGGTGAAAAGTAGCTCAAGTGATATATGTAAGATAAGATTATTCATTTTATTGATTTTTCTATTTATATTGTTTATGTATGTAATTTCCTTTATTTTAAGGGTCCCACTGAGATGCAAAATCTCTTCCTCCAGGAAATCATGGTCAAGATGGCCAGTAAAAGGTTTGCACAAAATGAAAATTTCAATAAAGTAAATCTCCACTGGCGACCTGTTTAGGGTGTACCCCTCCTCTTGCCTGATAGCAGCTGGTAGGCTCCAACCACCTGCAATCTTGCATTAAGCAGGTATAGATGATGGATGGATGAAAGGATGTAAATATACTTCTGTTCCTTTACAGCTCATAAGGAAATGTTACACATTTTACCTTATTTCATTTATGTGACAGTTGTAGTTTCAAGTCAGTTTGCAAATTTGGTATTTTTCCATTAAAGAAATATAAACACTTCATGAGATGCTTGCAAGGTTTCATGGTTCACAGTTTTGTATCTTTTTCCATCTGCTCTCATGCACCAGAAAAGTGCCAGTGACGGTAGCACAAGCTAGTGAGAAGCATCGGGGGTCATGCCAGAGTCTGCCTCATTTTCTGCATCTTGTTATTTTGCCTGCACAGTAGAAATAAATACAAGCAGAAAGGCTGAGGCATGAGTGATTTAAAGTCCTCTGACAGGCCAAGGCTTGGAATGTTAATTGACACCCCATTTCCAGCGTGAGAAAAAGCAGATCAGACCAGTACATCCCAGTGAAATGCTAAGACAAGGAAGACTTCCGTTTCTGTTTTTCTCCCCTCCTTCTTCAGATTTGTATTTTTTTTTTCTAATCTCACAAACTCTTTTTGGCAACGTGACGGAGAACTTGTATGTCTCTGACCTTAACGCAGACCTCATCTATATTTCTGAGCTGTTCTCCCCTTGAATTCTTTGCCACAAGATGACATTTTGAAAGCTCAGTTTTAGCCAGAAAACAAAAAGAATGCTGAAAATGTAGAGGTTCTTTTTTCAGACACTGATAAGTGCTTGTTTTCTCGTGTGCTTTTGGCAATGAGCTCGCTACATTCCATGCTGGTGTTTAAACAATTTGTCCTCACATGAGAGCATAAAAAACCAGTTATATAGGACTCTGAGATGGGGAAAAAAACCTTGCTAAAAGTGGCAATAAAAGGTATTTTAAATATTCTTTGATACCTTTAGTATTTTTCTGTTTTGTCTCATTTTTCATTCATTCCTCAGACATTACACCAAACATACTGCAAATGACGAGACAGAAAAACATCTTCATGCCTTTATGAGAATGACCCTAAAAGTGAGTCACACGTTTCCTTCTGAAGTTTTTCTCATTTCTGGTAGAAAACATTTAAACTCAGGCGGGTCAAAACACAGCCAATATCTCTCCGGTGAAGAAAAGCTTCCGACCAACCACTCTACCATTAAGGCACGATTGATTGAGTGCTGCAGTGATGTTTCTCTTTCTGTAAGGTTCTTCCATCAACACAAAGGAACTCCGGACCTCATTCATCATAACTATTGGCTTGTTGGTCACTCGTCTGATCGAAGCGCTTCCGCCCTGTTTGCATGCGCAGACGTCTGTTTGTTCCAAACGTCTTCCATCTAACAGTGATGGAGGTCGCTATTCTTTTGGGTGCTTCAAATACTTCATGCTTCCTTCTCCAGATTTGTGCCATGAAACATTCCAGAGGTGCAAGTAGTCTGTGGACAGTTCCCACCACCTTGTTTCTGATGTACTGCAGCAACTGTGAGACCTTATTTACATGCAGGTGTAATATCACAAGGGACAGATGGACTCCTGTCAGGTCATAGAAGCATCACATGGACCACTGCTTGAAATGGGTAAATGGGATGTACAGTAATGTCTTTTAATACATCCCATTTCAAAGGTGAACGACTGGCACATCTGTTGTAAAATGTGTCAAAAAAAAGAAAATACAGACAAAATATATGTATAAAAATTTTGGCTCTATATAAAGAAGGGGTTTTAAATGAACAGTTGCTCAGGAGATGATTGTCAGGTTGTATTTCTTTATGAAAACCTATGGAGACCGACACCTTTATCACCTCGTAAAAATGCTCTGAAAAACCTCATTGGCTCATTTTCCTCTGAGAGACGAGCCTGAAGTCTGACTCATGGATGGATTGTTATGGTTGGATTGTAATGGTTTGTCTCGGCCACGTTGCCTACAGCTGCACGGGAGAGTTAAGCTGCAGTGTCATCTGTTGCAGGTCATAACATTTGGAGGCTTTTGTATTTGTGGACTTCTTTGTGGGTGTTGCATTCCTCCTGTGGTGAGGAAACAGGGTTTGAATTGCAGTTTAACTGTTGGAAAGATGAAACAAGAATTAATACATAGTTGGTAGATTTTTGTGCTTTTGAATTAATCAAACAACATAAAAGCGTCCAAACTTTATCTTTCATTTAAAAAAAAAAAAGGAAAAAATCTTTAAAGCAAATGAAACATATGTAAATAGATTTAAACAAGATGAAACCATTCACTCCTTAAAGGAAATCACAAGAATATCATCTGTTGTAATGACAAATAGTTGCAAAATAATGTGTTTCCACTTAATAAAAAGAAGGGTTTTCCAAAACAGCTGCTGTGTTGCTTTAAACAAAAAATGTCATCAGCTGATTTCTGTTCTGTGTATTCACTTTAACAATGTCTGCTCATACTACTCTGACCTCTGACATCAACAAGGCACTTTCATTCACACCATTCTCTGTAAACCCTAGAGATGGTTGTGTGAAAATCCCAGTTGATCATCAGGTTCTGAAATACTCTGACCAGCCCGTCTAGCACCAACCAACCAACAACATTCAAAGTTAAATTCCCGTTTCTTCTCGATTCTGATGCTCGATTTGAACTTCAGCGAGTTGCCTTGACCATGTCTACGCGCCTAAATGCATTGAGTTGTTGCCATGTGATTGGCTGAGTAGCTATTTGTATTAGAAAATTATTGAACATCTGAACAGATGTATATAACCCTATAATACTATAGCTATGTATCATATTTGATACATAAAGTCTCTGAGACCTTTTCCATCGCTTTATGGTAAAAACTTTGCTCAAAACCTTGTTTTTTTTTGTTTTTTTTACAGTCTATGGTTGTACTCAATCTGATAATTGTCTTCTGCCCTTTGGTGGATACTATAATAATTTGGACATATCACACAATAATAAATGGGAAATATACAAAAATGATCTTTATCATTTTTGTTGTCTTTGTTTATTTGTTAAAGGGCCAAAAAAGACTTCAGATTTTAAAAAATGAGTCTTTTCTCCCCATTTTTTCTTGGGTTGGGCTTTAAAAGTGTCCGGTGAGTGTACACCAGGTGTGATAAATAACAGCAACCTTGTCTTCTCCTTGTTATTCCTTTCTTGGTCAGAGTGATGGTCATTAATAATATCTGTATGAAATATCATGAACTTCTTTTTCAAAGATTTTTATTTTTTTATATATAATATATAATATATAATATATTACATTGATATAAATTTTTTAAAAGATTTTTCTACTTTTTATTTAAATGAACCCCTGCTATCCTTCACTCTGTTGTGTTTTGGATGTGACAAAACTGAAAGCATTTCAAGGAATATTGAAATGATTTGGTGTATTGGCTTCCGGACTTAAAATAAATGAATTGTCTTTCTCCAAAATGAGAAGCTCCACCTTTAAGAATCTTTGCTGGTGATAAATTTATAACAAAGAAATTGTTCTAGTGTTTTTTTTAGGTTTTTTTTAGGTTTTCCTGTAATTTAGCATATATCAATAGTTTCTTAATCCTTTTTTGAATGGTTACATAAAACAGCAGCATCAACAGAGTCCAGAGGTTGAAAAAAAGTATTAAAATAGCTGAGTTTTAAAATTAAAGCAGGAAAATCAGGATTTTCCTGCACCAGGATTGTGCAGGAAATTAACACTACATGCACAGTAAGGTTATAGATGTTTAACAGAACTAAAAATTAATGGGGGAAAAGGAAGGGTCTCCAAGCTCTTTTACAGTGCCACAACATAAATGTTTTTTTAAATGTATTTTATCACATCACCAGTCCAGCCCAGTCGTGCTTTAATCATATAAAAAATACTGATAACGATTCAATCTGTTCTAAAGTTGCTCTACTGTACTTGTCACAGAGGTCAACAAAGTGGTGTAAATAAGACTCAGCCTGTACAGATACACCTGCAAACTGATCACATCATGACAGATTATGTATTAAATCATATCTGCTCTACTTCTTACACTTCGTGCAGGCCGAAGTCCACAGATGAAAGCCTGCAGGCTGTTTCTGGGTAGATTTAAAACTTTTCATGACACCTGATCTCCGGAAAGATTTGCCACACTAGATCCCTATCATCTTTTAAATCACCTCTCAAAATTCTGTTTTATTTCTCAGCCTTGGAGCAATTTTGATGGCAATGTAACAAATATCAGCTTTTTAAAAAAGATATAATTCAGCTGTGCTCTCTTGTTTCAAATTGTGCAAGAATACCACCTAATCAAGTATCTCAGACATTCTCTTTCCCAACAGGGACACTAAAAGATACTGTGCTCCAAAACGGGACTGGACATGAATGTGGGAAAAGGAAACAGAATGAAACAACCTCTCACACAAAGTAGCCATGGCCGATTTCCATGTTAACATGATAAGGTGAAGTAATAGAAAATATGATCTTTGTTTATTAATCTAACATTACTGTTTGCATATTGGAAGATAAATGATGAGGGGAATGTTTGGGAGATAAACATTAACTGGAGCCTCAGTTTAAATTTGTAATCTGAGATGTAATGTGAACATGAACTGTTGAAAAAGCCTGGAATGTGTTAGATAAGATGCTGTTTTAGTGTTTTAGTGAGCCCTTCAGAGCATCACAGCCAGGGAGAACAAGAAGCAAAGGTTACATAGATCTATACACAAAGGCTCTATTTAGTCATTTAGAAAACGTTAACAAGGCTCTCACTGTAAACTTCTTTCTAGTTATGAATTGTAAACATTTCCTAATGCTCTTTAAACCTCACTTTATCTTGTGACTTTGTAAATAAGTTGTCAGACAAACAAACAGATGACATAGCTGATTTATGATTTGTCTCCATGTAAAGTGAGAAATGCCTCTCCAGGCTGAATAGGAAAGGTCAATGTCAGGCAAATACCAATGAAAGAAACGTAATGATGTGATCGCTCTACTTTACAATGGACAACAGGTAGAAATAGATCAAGTGACTGATGGGGTCACAGTACACATTAGGTGTGAACTGGGAGAACTGGAGTTATGTGGCCTCACCCTAGTGACTCAAACCTCATTAACACAAAACCGTCCTGTGACATCATTACGCTGCGCCCCACATGCAATCTGATATATGTAATTTAATGCGTGACTCTTTTTATATATATCTCACTTATACCCTCAGATACACAAAACACTGAGAAAATGACTATTATTTTGAGCTTTTTAAAGATATACTATTGCAGTCACCACTCTAGAAGAGAGAGAATCCAGCTATTATCACACTTTATCCTTTTGCAGATGAGTGCCATCAAATTTCACTACAGATTATAAGAAAATGGGACCTTCACAGCCTAGATGTATGCGTCGAGTTGAGTTGAGTCAAGTTTTTCAAAGTGTGGCTTAATTTCTCTTCCAGATTCTAAGATTCTCACTCTACTACCAAAACTGATGAGAATATGTCTGTGGACACAAAACAACTAGAAACAAATTAACATGGTAGTTTGGAAGATTTCGGTAAGTTTCACAATTTTTCTTTAACTCTGGCTAACCTGGCAGATCAGCAACCAAAAGGTTTTCTTAAACAGTCCAGTGTTAAAAAGTTGGAAAAATGCAAAATGTATCTCATAAAAAATTTCCTCATAAAACATTTGCAAAGCCAGTTATGTAAAAAAAAAATGCTATTGCTAACAAATATGGTTATCTGGGTAACAAATACCATTGTTTGCTCCCTCTGCTTGTACATTATTTAGCATTTTTGTGCAATGTCACCACCGACTGTCAATCAGTGGAATAACATGGAGTTGGGAGCACTTGCATGCAACACCAACATGCACATGGGTCATCACATCATCGCTCTAGTGTTCAAGGACTTCCAAAGGCTTCCTTTTACTCGGTACATGGATTATTATGGCACCCTCCCGGAGTGATTTATTAGCAAAAGCTGTGCAATGTTTTAATCTGTAAGATCTTCTGCTTCTTCAGGCTCTGCTGAAACCTATAAGTCAGACATCATTTGAATAAATATCTCAAAACACAGATAATCGAGTACAGATGTTCAAGTCGGGAAATCACTTCAAGAAATAAAACAAATGCAAGAAGAAAAGCTATTTTTTTGTGTTACAGATGCTGAACAAACAAACTGCAAAGACTTTTCCTTGAATGTGTTTGTTGCAGGGTTTCATGTTCACTTTCTCCTTCAATAACTTCGAAATAAAACAAGTGTACGTGTAGAGGAAGCATGAAATATGTTGAATCAACATGTTTGCCACTACATCTAAATGAGCAGTAGTTAAACATAGTGCTACGCTCCATATATTTCTGTTGGACTGTTTTGTGCGTCTGTCTCAGTCCGAAGTGGGTTTGAGAGTTTGAGTCGTGATCTGGCTCCAGGGAGACATTGAGTTGATTTACGGTTCTTTCACTTTTCAGGGAATATAAAAGACAGGCTTGCATTTTGCTGTTTTTTTTTTCACCATCCATCTATTCTGAATTTAACCACTCCCCGCCTCCAGAACCCAATCTGTCAGCCAGTATGAATGAGTGGAGGAGACTTGAGATTGAGCCTCGGGTGGCAAAACGGGACTTAGGTCACTTGAAAGTGGGTGTAGGTTTGAAAACTTTGTTTGCAGTGTCCTTAAATAGGTTTCCAGTGGTGGGGTTTGTGAGCACAAAGAGCTATTATGCTGGTCAGGATGTGTTGATTGTTTGCCTGCTTAGCACTGGGCACGCTCACAGTGAAAATTAAGGGGTTGGAGTTTTTTGAAACTGGAAACCACCAAAAGTGTAATTAAGTAACAGATAAAGCACAAAGAAGGGTATTTATTTGTCAGGATTCCTCAGAAGCATTATTTTCCACAGTGCATCTGTGTTTGTTGGATGGCTAATTGCTTTCTTACTGTTTTGCTGGTCCGTGAATCTCCTCTGCTATGCTTCCAGCACTCTAAGAAGCTATGAGCTGTTTACAAGAATATCACTACTGCCCTCAAACCTCAACCATGTTATGATTTATGGAAAGCTGTGGTCTCACCAAAGATTTGGGCAATTACCAAAGTCTAGTTACGCATTGATTTATGTCTCAGTGAGGGACACGAGAGCCTTTTAAGTTGTGTAAACTGGAACGTTGCGCCTCTGACATTACTGATATTTGGCCGTTTTGCATACTTAGAGGGAGATGGTTAAAGTTAGACTTCTTCCGCAGACTGACTTTATTTTCCCCTTGTGACATTTCTTTTGAAATTCTGCCTTAAGGGTAAGTGTTTGAAGATCAGCGAGTTTCTTATTTGTTTAAAGAATCTTGTTTCAATTTCATCCCACACTTTTCAGGCCGATTAGCGCTAATTTGTGCCTCGAAGTGTGGCTGGGGAAAGAGGTAATGTATAGTGGAAATTCCAATTCACAATGGAAATAGTAAGGAGGTCATTCCCTTTAAAAAAATCATTTTATCAGTTGCTAGGAATCTCAGGGACCATAAAAGCTGGCACCAGGCACTTTGAAAAGCTTAAATGTCAACACATGGAGGATGATGTCATCAAAGTGCTCACGGCGCTCTTACATTGAGCAATCCTGCCAGCCTCTGATGTGTAACACCAGAGAAACCAAAGGGACAACAAAGGTTAAAGATGTAATTTCTAAATATGTACACACTGCTTTCTCTGGACAGAGGAGAGCTGATCATACCTGACACCAGATTTACATCTGGGCCAATCAAGCAGCCACCACCGTGACCAAAAGCTGAAGTCTGTGTAGCGCTGCCTGAAGGTGCGGTACCACTAATGGTTAGCAGATGTTGCCTGTTGAATGTATTTCACTATTGCAATCTGCAGTTCTTTAACCATCCCCATTTCTTCAAGAAACAGGAAAATGTAAATGTTTTTCTACCGAAGTAAGACTTGAATAGTCTTTGTGTAACCGGCTTGCTGTTTATCTCACTTGTCAGTTGCTCAAGGCTGCAGCTTCCACCAAGAAATCTGTGCATTACCAATCACACACGGTACAAACAAAACTCTGACCGTGTGAGTGAATTACCTTGATCGAGGATTCAATCAAAGGAAAGACGTCATCCTTCACTCTTGAATGCTCACATCACCATAGATCTGAATTCATTTAACTCTGTTGTATTACTGTGTGGGCTGAAATCTCAGAGATGTATATCATTAGCAGATAAAACAGAAAATTTCTGCATGGCTGCACACCGTAAGGGTACATGATAAGTCTTGGAAATTTACAGCAGAAACACCAACAACTTTTGAGATTAGGCTGCATGGTGGTGCAGAGGTTAGCACCGTCACCTCACGGTGACAAAGTTATTGGTCTGAATCTCAGAATCTGTGAGTTTTCCTGCTACAGTCCAAAAACATTGATGATTCTTCTCTTGTATAATGACTTCACCTATCCATTTGGCAGTAACACAAAAACATTTTCCCATCATCATTACATTAATTGTACCTTGTAGATGACTAATAGTGGTACACGTGTTATTTCTATGATTTTGGGTTATGTTTTTACTTGACCTATTGTGCAGCACGTTGTTCAGCTGCAGCTCCTGTTAAAGGGCCCTATGAACAAACTAGATTAAACTACTCTAATATGCAAGTGAATAATTGTGGTAAACCCTAATGACTAATCTTTGAGCTGTTAACTACATGTGCCTGAGGACTATTAATGTGATTGTAAACCTGTTTTCCAACTTGCACAAGTTGAACATGGAGCCTTTACCTGCACATTGTATCTTTCACAGGTAGTTGGAAATGTCTCCCTTTACCTGACAGATCTTCTCAGCAACATGGTTTGGGGTGGTGCTCCACAGAAAATGTACCAATACAACATTTAGCCATTAAAAGGCTCATTTTCTATTTTATTTCTCACCACACAGCCTTTTCAGCCTCACAGGTGTGGAAACAGACTCGCTGTGGCATTCAGTGATTGTTGAAAGAGCTCAACAAGCAAGAACAGGTTCCCTGTGCAGCAGCCTTGACAGACAGGCATTGAAATGAGCCATCATTCCACAAACAGCTGTCAAATATATCGCTCTGCTGCATCACCACAATCACCAGTATCAGCAGCTCCCACTGCGCTGGTGCATACCGACTCTAATATGGCAGAGAAACAAGTTGGTACACGAATGCACCTGCATTAATGCATGCAAGCAAGTGTACACACTGTTCATTCCCACACTTGAATCCATAGATGTGACAGCTGCAGGCAACCTGTCTAAACACTGCAATGCAACAGGCACTTCTGACGACACTGCATGTGAAAGTGAGCATGTGTGTTTATAGTCATTTGCCATCTGGAGGGTCATTTTAGTTGTGTTTATGGTGGCAAAAGGTTAAAAGACTGGAAGTTTTATACTTTTCTGACAAGACAACAGTTCCAAGCTCTGCTGGAGTTTTTTCTGTAAACAAGGAAGTGAACTGATATCATCTCTTATGTTGGCATTTTTGATCTGCCCACACACATACATGCCTCACCACGCAGCATCACCCCATTTTCAATTCCTTTATCCCTTGGAGAATTTTATCATTCCTTGGCACGCCATCACCTATAATGTAGCAGCTTATGAGGACACTTTTGGTAATTACTTGCAAATATTTTGACCTCATTTTTACAAGTTTGTAAAAATTTTTATGACTAAAATAAAACTGAAACAAAACCACAAGTGTTTAATGTTAACCAGAGGAGAGAAAAGTGAAGCAGTGCTTGCACAGTAAGGTGGAAAGATCTCTTAACCTAAACCAGGAAACTCTCTACCACAAATGCTGCTTCTGGTACTTCTATTAAAATGCGCATTAATACTAATCAGCAGTGGTGAAGGAAGCATTTTGAATGTTAAAAGTGTTTTCAAAGCACCTTAATAGCTGTCCTGCCAGGGTTAGAACGAGAAAGTATTGAACATTTACAGTAAAAGTAGGGGCGCAATTTTGAAAACATGCTCTCTCCTGATGTTTTGTGTGCCCGGTGATGACATTTTTTACATTGCTCGATAATAAATCTAATAATACTGTATTGATCTGTTGTTTGGTCAGGATGCAGGAAGCTTCTGCAGCAGTTTTAATACAACAGCACCTAAAAGCTGACACGGTGGTGAGTCACAACTGTGCATCAGTTATACTGAGGACCTTTTCCTTATATTTCTTGACTGCATCGCTTCAGTTTATACTTACGTATTATTGCTCTTACATATCATCTCATCTCATAGTTCTGACAGTCTGGGATTTACACCGCATCATCATGATATAACGGATTAAACTAGTTCTCTCTCTCTCTCTCTCTCTCTCTCTCTCTCTCTCTCTCTCTCACTCTCTCTCAAAAAAGAAAAATAGATAAGAGACAGGCCTTAGAAACTTTGTTGATTTAACCATCTTATTTGTGCCATTACATATATTTGGTATTAATTTATCATTATTTGTTGAGAAATTTATACATGTATCAAAACAAACGACAAAAAAAACACAACTAATTTCACTTGTTAGAGTATTGTCTTTCAACCAACAGTTAATTTGCATGCAGAGAAAAGTTCTGTGATGCGAAGCAAACCTGTAGAGTTGTCAAGATTTTCTCTGTTGATGTGTCACTATGTTAAAATGTCTTCAACTTATAGTAATGTGATCCATTTTTATCCAACAGTGACCCTTAAAAGCTGCAGTATTGAACTTTTACATATTTTTGCACTTCGTTGCCACCTAACAAAAGCTAATTCAGCATCCATCTTGCATCTTGTCTCTTCTCTGAGCTCTCAGTCAGTAAAATCCAGTCTGAGGTTGACTCTTGTCGTATCTCTTTCTCTGTAACTTTCTCAATTTCTTTTTTTTGTTTCTTCTGATAATGTCCTCTTGGGTTTCTCCGCGGATCAACCATGGTGCATGTCCAAAATGGCCAGTGTATTGATATCCAGTTGCTGGTGTGTGACAATGTGCCATAAAGCAAAAAGCAGCTGTCACATGATAATCAGGGCTGGAGCACAAAGTTGTGAAGTGAAGTTTCTCAATTCTGGGACGCTGCATGACAATGATGGCCCCAAGAATGGGCACAATGAATGTTAGTGTGCCATCAAAATGAGGCAGAAGCACTGAGTTTTGAGGTTGAAAACTTATGGAGTGTTACTGTAAGGATTTGTGTTTTTCTTGGCTGTGTTTTTGTTTTCAGAGGTTCAGGCTTCCAGCTGAGTGTGGTGGTTGTTGCTAATTGGAAGATTCCTCTCACCTGGTGGTGATGGTCCAGGCCTGCTTATTTAAGTGCCAGCCTGCGGTTCACTCACCGCCAGATTGTTGCCTAACTCAGTTGGTACAAACAGGCCTTAATTAAGTCATGGTTTTTGCGATACAAGTGTTTGGAGAAATTAACCTTTTTTTTTTTTATCTGAAACTCCTTTCAGAAGACTCCCTTTTTGGGACTGCAAACAACCCCTTGGGAATTATTCTGCCAGCCTCTTCACCGCCACCTCAGCCACAGCAGTTTTTTGTACAAAGAAATAAATCTTTTGCCTCAAACTTCCTGTCTGCTCCTTCCTGGGTCCGGCCTGACTTTCCCTATCCCTAACAGTTACTTTAAGTTCACAGTTCTTCACATGTTGTGGTGATGTGCAGATTTGTGCTTTAAATAGAAATGCTCAAATACCATGAAAGAACCATCAAACTGTATAAATGCACTACCTCCCTGTAGGATCATTCAGAATAATTTGCTCTTATATAGAAATTTCAAGATATGAGAGCAAATTATTCAAAATGATTTTAGACCATTTGACAGGATTGTGTAGATCTACCGTTCTCCTTCATTAGTGTCCTTAACATCATGATTAAATTATTTTCTTCTTTAGAAACGCTTGTGTGTTTTTCCCTGTGAGCTTCGGGTTCTCATGACCCTAGAATATTCCTTTCACTGTAAGATTTTTCACCTCCAGTAATTATTTTCCATGAGGACAAAAGATCTTAATCTAAGAAAGTTCTGGTGTTTTCGGGGTCTATGTGATCATCTTGAAGTGATCAGTTCAAATAGTAATCTCAATTCTGCTTTGGGCCCTATATTTCAATATATCCTTTCCTAATTATGCATTGATTGTTCATAAGAGTAACTTCTGTACTTTTCCGTTTAATAATCAGATTTTTGAGAGCTAATACAGATTATATAATTTCCAATACAACATTTTTTGTTGTCATTTTCCTTCAATGTGAGTGTGACTATCTTGAGTTTCATTACAAACATTTCTAATAACTAAACAGGGGTGTTAATCTTAAAAAATACAACGAAAAACATGCAGCCCTCTCTGGGTGTTGGGAAACAGTTACCAACACACACAAACACACAGCTGTCCCAACACTTTCATTGGCATAACAACCTTTCACAGTTAGACATGCCACACATGCCGACCTCAGCAAACCAACAACCACAGCGGGGAGGTGGGATCCAACCACCAGGACAGGTGCCATAGCTATTACATCACTGTCTGTTTAGGGCCGGTGAAAGGCTCCCTCGTGGCCAGAACCAAGGCGTGATGACAGATAAAACTGAGTTAATGAAGATGTAATTGTAGAAAATATGACCAAACTATAGTCTCTTTGTTTCAGACAGACTTCCCCGCAGCTGAGATGAAACAAAACAGAGATTTGAGCAAAGGGGCATTCAAGAAAAGGAAGTGACATCAACAGAGACTTGGTTTGATTTTCAAAACGAGTTTTTAATGTGCAGCCAAAAAGAAGCCTGAGACTCTCTGTGGGTTCTTTTGGGTAGGGTGTACTCGCTGATGTTTTACATGAGCTCAACAAAAGTAAGTCCCAGGTTGTGTGAACATAAATAAATAGTTTAATATGTTAGAGTCTTGGCAGAGTTGACAGCTCTATGTTTGCTTTCAGAGTGAGCTGCAGCTCGGGCATTTCACCAACTGTGATCAACAGTGAAGCCTGAAAGCTGTGCACTGTGTTGCAAGTCACCTGTTACTAATTGCCACTGGCAGGGAGGAGGGGAACGGAAACTAAAAATGTTTATTTTGCTGTTGATCTTTAAACTTACCTACCGCAGCTTTAACATCTGACACACCTTTTAAAGACAGGTTCATACTTAGCCTCCCTGAGTTGAGTAATTTTCTATTCAGACAGATCCAGGTGAGAGTGAATGAGCACTCCCAAACTTTCATGTGCTGTGCTGTCAATAGAAGTCTATGTAAATACTCGCTGGCAGCTATGCACAAGGTGGACTGCCAGCCTTGTGTGACTGGGAATGCTGGTGTTGTACAGAGGCCAGAAACAAAGCTCTCAATGTAGCTGGCAAAGTAACAGAGCTTAGTTTCTTTTGCAGGATGTCTGCTTAATGAGAGATTTGAGAACATGCTGGGGGCATTTAGCATCTGACCTGAGAGCTCAGTAGTAGCATCCTTCAGGAGGAGCTGAGACATGGCAATTAAAGGAAGGATGGATGGGTTGCCAAGAGGCTGCATGTTTGCGGGGACTAAAATAGAACCCTGAGCAGATAAAACAGGAAATGCGAAATGAAATGTCACAGAAATAAATGAATCTCTGTGGTGCATCTAAAACAGGACTTTGTGGTGGCGACTCCAAAACTGAAACAGCCATCTGCTGTCAGACATTTTCCCTCTATCATCCGACAAAAAACAAGGATGTTCCTCGTTTTGATGGCTTTCAACTTCTTTGCTCCGGCTGGCTTTCCCAACAGTTACTAGGTGAGAGGCAGGGTACACCCTGGATAGGTCCCTGTCTACCTATCGCATTATACTGTGAATCCGGGCTTACTGACTGAATGTAACGTGGAAGAAAACAAGATGTTGTCATACAGTATATGAATGTTAAACACAAGTTTAGAGGACATCAATATGGATCATATTTAAGGGAATAAACACAAGACTTGGTTTGGTCATTTTGATAAGAGGACTTGTTGAACCTTTAAGCACGTACCTTCACAGAACTATACTTTGGTGCTGGAAAATCTATGAACCTTAAAGAAGTTTCTTTTTTCTAAATGAATTTGACCCAAAATGTTAGATTTTCACACAAGTGTAAACATACGTAGGTAAAGATACGCAGTTAAATAAAATGACATTTTTAAAAATTTTAAAAGTTTTGTTATTTATTTAAGGAATATATTTTTTTAGGAAGTGTATCGTGGCACAAAGAGAGATTTCTAAGGACCTCAGAGTTTCTGATTTTATTAATCACCCCAGGAGTGATTGATCAAAAACTCATTCTAAGAACAAAGTGTATAATAGTCCTCTATATCACAAAAGTACTCACTCCTAAGCAGCTAGAAAGCCCTCTCACACTGTCTAATGTTAATGTTCGTGTTTCCATCTTCAGCAGAACAACATTCATGTGCATAGCAGGCCTGTCTGCAGTTTGTTAGAGAGGTGGAGAAGCTGGAAGGAAGCTGGAAAAATGTTTCGTGGATGGGTAAGAATAAGAGAATAAGAGAAAACTGTTTTAAAATGAGGAACATTATGTACATTTAGATCAAGGAAAATGCTGCTTCCCAGTATGATAATGTGAAATGTGCTGATAGTATGATGGTTGTTTTTCTGCATCTGGACTGGGATTGTTCATTATCACTAATGGAAAAATGAGCTCTGATAAAAATCAACAAGTTCTGAATGATGACATTAGAAAATGTCAGGACATCTGTCAGGAAGCTGAATATTGAGAAATCTTGTGCAGTGAACCAACAACCACAAACACATGTGGTCAGCAAAGAGTCGAGTTACATTTTCTTTACATGGCCAAGTTAATGTCTTTCATCCGACAGTAATGTTTCTGTTTAAAGATCTTTTTTTTGGCCTTTGAGAGAGGACAGGGAAACAGATAGAGAGAGTTTGATATGCAGCAAAGAGCCAGAGGGCAGGATTCATATCCGGGCCCACTTCTATAGGAATCTTTATATGGGGCCTCCAGAAGCTGTTTTATATGGAAGAATGAGTTAAATTTCCTCCAAGTGGATGTGCAGGACTGATCAGCAGTTACTGGAAACATGCACAAGATGGTTCATATCAGATAATGAAAGTAACATACCTTTGCCAGTCACAGATATGTAAAATGCACTCACATTGTTCAAATCATGATCAAGTATGAACTTGTTTCATCTCATTCTCTTTCAGCTTTTATACCAAATTTGTTGAGAAACATAGAAAAGTAGAAATAAACCATATAACACTTTATAATATATTTTATGTTTATGTGATTTTTGACCCATTTTTTCACTATTAAAAGGTGATATCGTGTGAATGGATGTACTCTTTTCCCCATTCTCACACTTCTGCATATTCCTCTACTTCTACCCACTCTCAACCCCATTTGATATCAGTAAGCCCAGTATAGGGTCATATGGAACTGAGTCAACAGGTGGCTTTCAAAGGACGCTCTCAGCATCCCAGGGGCCCCTTGTTAGAGACTAAAGGACTCCCACCACCACCAAACCCCCAGGAATCCCCCCCTCTAAGCACTGTCTTCTTTTGCTCTCCCCACTGCGCTTCCTTAAATGTCCAGAGTGGCTTTTAGGTTGGTAGTCACTTGATATGAAAGGAGAGGAAGGAGGTGCCCTAAGGAGCAGGTCATTCTACTTGGGCGAGCAAATGTGAACATCTGCCGCTCCAGTTTGACCCATGTCTCCAATAAAAAAACACTGGAGGCGTCGTCTGAGAATATGAGCATGTTCCAGCTCAGGGCATCGGAATGCTGAGATAATGTTGTGATAAGGAGTTGAATGAATGGCACCGTGTAACTGTTCTGCTTTCCCCCCCACAGGCTTGATCAGTACTTTCCAAGGACAGTCTGCTCTAATGGGGGGGGAGAGGAAGGAAGAGGATGATGAGAAGGTTTTGTAAAATAGTTGCTAGGTTGGGTCATGACTTCATTCAATGGTTGGGTAAGCTTTGAAATCAGGGAGATGTTCCTAAAAGTAAGGAAGTTTTTCATTTTGCATAAAAAGGGAATAGGAAAGAGCTTGTGTTAATTATGCTTTTATGCTTTTAGAAGGCTAGGTTAAAGCTCAATCTGATATCTCTGATAACAGCCAATGGAAATTCTTTCATCTGTATGCTTAAGTAATAGTTGTCTGCATGAAGAGTAAACAAGTCTGGAGTCGAGCCCTAGCATCCGTGAAGAAGTTATTTTTCTAAGCCATGATTTTCTCTCACATATTTTAAATCAGTGGTTCCCAACCTGGGGTCTGGGACCCCACAAGTGAGTTCCCCAAAGAACACAGGGGGTCCCCAAAGATTTGAGAACTCAAAGCGAAACTAATCTTTCTGAAATAATTTTCAGAATATAGAGCTGAGAGAATAGAAACTTTCATATTAATAGATTTAAACTGAAACTTTCCCCATCATTGATCATTTTTACTGAATGAAATACTTTCATAAGTTTTTTTTTACGTTGTGTTTGATAAGAGCCTGAAGTATTATTTCTTTAAATAAGTGTTCATTTGGGTACTTTTGTACATGACAAGGTACGTTATAATAAAAATCTAAGTGTTACTAGAGCTCAAGTCTCTGACAAAATGCCTTCATCATCTTATTATTTTGCTTGATATTTTGTCATGAGTTAGCATTGCATGAGCCCTTCATTAACACATTGCACATATACATTAAAGTGTGTTTAAGAAACGTGGTTTAGTCAAGATTTACACTTAGAAAAAATACAAAACCTCAAATTCCTAAAGGACATTAATGGAGGTTTCCAATTGCCATTTTTTGCTTTGCATTTAGAAAATGTGATTAAGAAAAGGTGAATGAAAAAGGCTGCAAAGAAAAAAAACTTCCAGCAAACAAAAAAGACCTTGCTCAAGGTTTCTTTTGCCTGTTTCAAAGATACATTTAAGGGGAATGGAAATTAAGTTGAATGGGACTTGATAAAAATGATAATGATGTGACCCACCACCAGTTTCTGGTTTGAGTTGACTGTGTCACTACTGTTCTGATTCTGATGGAAGTGAAGATGGCGGAGATGTGATTCTCCGCCATCTTCTTTGTATGTTTCCTTACATTGCAAAAATGTATGTGCGTGCTCCATGTCTTATTCTCTGTTTTTAGTGTATTTCTGTGGCAATGTTACACTTACAGGCCTGGCATGGTTTTGTGTAGACGCACACGTTTCTTGAAAAGAATTCGTCTTCATGGAAAACATTTTTTAAATGAAATCACTTTCCTCTCCATGAATGTAACCAAAATTACAACAGATTCTGAAACAACAGAGCCAGAGATATCGTCATGACGATATTGTGTAACCTAAATTGTGTCAATTTTAAACCATTTTATGGAAATATGTCAAATTTTTATTTCCTTTTTGAGACTTGAGAAAAAAAATCTGATTTATTGTAGGGATTGGGAACCAGGAACAGTATTATATATTATCTATACCACTTTAATTTTAATTGTTATTTTAGCAAAAACTGTTTCTTGTAAGACTGCAAACTATATAAATGAAAGAGCTTATGCTACAGCCAGGTTGTAGAATTGAAACCATCAAGTGTGTCTTGTATTAAAGTTACTAACAAAACATATACAACTCTAAGAAGAATAGCAAAACAGGAGATTAAGGTCACCATCAGCTGTCTGTGAATGTTTCCTATCAGCATTGGGCTCTTTAGCTGTTTGAAATACAAATGACCACACTGGAGCCAACCACACATGGATGGTTTACATTACCACTCAACACGTAGCTCCACACATGCCCCTGGGCTTCCCAGCTTCTCACCTCAATACACACACACACACACACAAAGGCCGCATTACCGCAAAGATTTGCTCATTACCACATACACAATTCTGTATGTATAATATATACAACTTACAGATGTCTGCCTTGTATGTTGTTTTGTGAAAGCTTCTGTGTGCTTAGTTTCTACAGTGACTATAGATATTAGTACCTAGAGGTTGCAAGCTGTCAAGAATGAAGTTTAATTCAAAGTGATCGTTATCTTTCGTTAAACTGTGAACGGTCCATGCTGAACGTAGCTTCCAGGTAATTTGCAATTCATCTGTACAAACAGCCTGATTGTACCTTGACCCGGCTTCTTAATTCCACCCTCAACATCTCCCTTATCAGGTAGCAGTAAATCTCTGACAAGGCACAAGTAGCTACTTTTTCTCATGCCAGGTCCTGAACAAAGTGGGATCAAAAGGATCAGGTGCTGGTCGTGGGGGCGGAGATGGGGGAGATTATTATTTTTTACAGGAGATGGAAGAGCCAGGCTATATAACTAATCAGACTAACAGATGAGCCAATGTTCTGCTCTCACATATGCTGGCCTGGGCCACACTTGCTACTCTGTGTGTGTGTGTGTGTGTGTGTGTGTGGAGACAATGGCCCTGCTGTTTGCCTATCTGACACTGCTGCTGTAGTTGCTTTACACCTGTGCTTGGCTACTCTCCCCGCACCCCCACCCCCACAAGACACACACACAGAGTAGCAAGTGTGGCCCAGGCCAGCATATGT
>JAOXYM010000014.1:21321534-21334991 GCA_028567055.1 Leptatherina wallacei
CACCACTTTATAATGCAAAATAACACCTTCAGTCCTGCATTATAATCTCCTTTACAAGGTTCATTAACTCAATCCCCCCCCCCTCCACCCCTGCAACCGCACACCCCAGTCCACTTTAGTTCTCATTTTACATCCTGCATTAGCTTTTAGCTCTGCACTACAAAGAACTATGCATATTCAACAGTTGTATCAGGGCGGATTATGCACATGTGGCCCCGTCTTATCGTATCTTATCAACATGAAAATGAGACGATAGAGGTTTCTTCTTTCCGGTGCTTTTCTAGCTCCGCTCATTTTATCATGAACTTGAAGCCAGGAACTGTTTAGACAGAGTTTGACGACGAGGTGTGAGAAGTGAAAGGGAGCATGGAGGCAGCTGCAGGGTCTTTTGGGCGAGTGGGTGGATTTTAGGGGTTCAAAAGCCCACCGAGGGATACGATATTCTGTGGTTTTAGGGGAGCTTTATGAAACCAGAGCCCCAGAAGGAGCTAGCCAGGATGAGGGTTATGGTGCATGGGGGGGGTTTGGAAACAGTGTTAAAATAGCAGAAGCCCAGCTCTTCTTTTTTTTTTGCGGCGTCACAGGTGTGTGAACAATAATGCATGTGTGTGTTTGAGAAAGAGCAACCCATGTCCAATCAATGACACACTATATTGTTACAATCTATTGTGGGAATTAGGCTGGTGCTTAAAGGTAAACACTACTAGGAATAAATTGTTAGGAAATGGGTACAACCCAATGGCTAGAGTTCAGTATTCACTGGTGGTGGTAGTGGTGGGTGGGGGGGACTGGGAGGCAAGATGTAAAACACAGGATCTCCTTATCGCTGCTTTAGCCATTGCTTAATGTCTTGCCATAGTAACAAGGGGCAACAAACAATGAAAGCAAATCAGATAAAGCTTGACAGTGAATTCCTCTCTGCAACAGTTGCTAGGTAAAGGACTTTTCCCATTTCCCCATATTCACACTGGACTCCCCCACGTCTACTCCCACATACCTCCCTGAGACTGAAAAATGTAGATTAAACCTCTTTTTTGTTCATAACTTGACTACGGTTCATCAACAGTCTGGTGGGTTGTTGCATTTTTGGGATATTTCCCATGAATTATGACTGACTATCAGTAGGCCAGCTGTACTGTTAAATTCTGGTATTCAGAGTTGCTATTATGCTTATATGAATACATCTCTCTCCGCTTGTCACAAGGATTTTACCTCTGTATGCGTGGATGCTCAGAACAAAGGGATCCCGCTCCTTTTCCCTGAACAGGCCAATTCAATGGAGCAAAATATTCAAAATCAACATCTGCATGCAAATGATTTTTTTCCTGCAAGCTGCTTGATATCCAGGTAGGCAGGACTCCAAACAGCCTTGTGTTGTGTTCAAATCCTCCCTGTAAACTAAATTTTTTCTGCATATAAGTTTGGAATTTAAGAGATATTAGTGAGATTAAAAGAAGTGGGGAATATTTGCATTCATTATTCTTTCTATTGTAAACTAACAATTTTAAAGGAAGAGTGAGAAGTTCAGTCGATAAAATGGTATATTTGATTTTTTTTTTTAAATCACTGTTTCCATCCTGATATAAAATGGTTTTGTTTGAATAGCAGAAAAGTATAAAATCCTCACATTTCTCCAACCAGGACTTCTGAATAATTGATATTATTTGTAGCTTATGGATAAACAACTTGACTGATCATTAAATTTGTAATAACTCAGCTGCCTCATTCATACTTCAGTACAAAAGCAAATAAAATTCACACATACTGAATCATAACTGTAAAACTCATGAGGATTGTAAGATTTTAGTGTAATTTGCTTTCTCTTTGCTTGCTTTTCTGCAAGATTATTCAGAAACTACAAACTCCGATTTCATGAACAGTAGAAATGATTGCAGATAAGGGAAATCCATTATTTTCATGTGGAACTCCGTCAATTTCTGTAAGAAGATTGTTTCAAAATGATACATTTTTCACCATAATAGATTCTTTCAGTGTTCTTTTTGCTTTTTCAGATATACTATTAAATTATGATAACTGATGCATTAACAAGCAACATTTCTGTATTGTAGCTGACTGAGGAAGAGCATAAACAGCCTGGCTTCATTGCATGGCTTCATTTAGGCCTTTGGGTTAACTTCTTCCCTTATTGCCCTAATCTGCTGTCTGACATCATATAAAAGCAGTGCAGAGTAAAGTACAATATTTCTGAATGAAATGTGTACTTGAAGTGGAAAGCAGCGCAGAAGTATTTAAAGGGAAGTACAAGAACAGATACTGCTTAAGTACATGTAATTCTTCCACTCCTGTAGGTCATTTGACTTGTTAATTTCAGTCCATACAAGAAGCAGAGGACAAGAAAATGGACAGAACATTTGAATGTTATTTGAATATTTGGAATTTAAAAAAAAGAAAAGAAAACAAGACAGAAAACAAAACAATAGATCTGAATGTTTTGGCTTCACTCTGCAAAAAAACATTTTTTTTTATAAGAAAGCTGGATTTTTGAGAGTTTGAAGTGAACAATTGGCCCACCTAGAGATAGTTGCTATGATTTGCAAATGTCCTTATCGATGAACAAACAGCAGACTGTTATCTACTTGGAAAACTGACGCCTTTAAATTTCATGCGACATTGTTTCAACAGTCCTTGAAGGTTCCGAAAGTTTCTCATGCGGCACGACCCCCCCCCTTCTTTTTTGAAAATACAAAACACATCGGGCCTCCCCACAACACACGCTCATACGCACGCACACGCACGCGCGCATTCCAGCGGGCGGAGTCGGTGACGTGCCCGGCCGTTTGTGAATGAGCTCCAGAGCGCAGCGCTCACCTCTCAGAGCGGAGTCCCAGCCAAAGCCAGGAGCGGAGAGAGAGGCAGGAAAAGTTTTCCCAAATGGATTCCTTTGGTGGAATTAGGCATTTATTATTTTCATATGTACTCATTAACGGAATATTCATTACTTTACAATCTAAAGAAGGTAAGTGTTTTTAATAGGAAAGGAAATGAATTAACCAAAAACTGATTAGGCTACATTAAATCTGTGTTTCTCTGAAGGGAAGCACGCGTGCCATGCGGGGCGAACCTCCTTGAAGGAACTTTAAAAAGCAGGAAAAATTGTCGTTTACTTTTCTAACAGTTATGAAGTATCTCAAGCTCTCTTCCTACTTAATCAGAACGTTTTTATTGGGCAAGATTGACTGTCTTTGAGGTTTCCCGAAATCATTATTGTGATAAATAATTGAGTTCAGAGCTTGCTGCCTGCGCCTTCCTCTAAACTTTCTAACCAGCAGGTGAATACTGCAAATAGTTTGACGTCTAAAGTTAATATTTTCAGGTCACAGCAAAGTTTTTGTCTTCTCGAATTAGCTTTTTATTTATTAAAAAAAAAACTTTACATGCAATCAATATTCAATTAAAATTTTTCATCCCCCTGATACTCGATATCAAGCTTTGCCAACTTCATAAATTGCTTACACAGCAAATATTTTGAACCTTTCTAAAATTATACTAAATGTAACTGTCTTAGTTGAACAATTCCACTTGGTAATATATATTATTTTAAATCAATTTCCAAATGGGATGATCTATTTCAATTCCATGTAAAAATGCATAGATTTTAAGCTGTATTCCAGGTTACTGACTTTATTCCCTTGTCTCCACAGAGGTGCTTTTGGATATGAAGGCAACAGGAGGAGAACTGGGCTGGTTGACATGGCATGTAGAGCAGGGAGAAAAATCTGGGGTGAGTATCCCTCAAGTTTTTCCTCCAGCTCCTATGTTTCCGATTGGAATTTGCCTTAGGATAAACCAGCATGGAGAAAATTTGCAGGAAGGGCTCAGCTGTATTGAAAGCCTTTAGTGCATAACATGACTTGCGCAACTGGCTGTTGAGTGGCCCCCGTCTGTGCACATGTCATATTATTTCCCCCTTAAAGTGTGACAGTAGGAGCCTGCTTGACTATGGATAGCTATAAGAAGGAGTCGAGTCTGATCAGGAACTGTCTTCAGAGCATGTCTGTGCTGCACCCAAGCTTAGGCAGATAAAATAGCTACTAGCTCTGAACTGGGAATACTTGTGGCTTCTTGTGGTTTTAAGGCTTCAGCTCCAGAATTGTATGTTAGAGAGCAATTAACTTTAAAAGTTTGCAGCATGTGGTACCTCTTTTTAGAGAGGAGGGGTTTCAGATGGAGCCAGTCAGTCAGAGGTACCTTTTCCTTACACCAGAGGAAAATGTCTACATGTAGTGATGCATCGGTTGTCTCCCTGCCAGTATAGCAGAGACATGTGTGCCTTCCTCCATCATGCGGTTACCAAGTAATTGACCAGTCAGGCTCATGCAGATTCACTGTAAATAGCCTCATTTCATGTGCTGATGACTCAAAGGCATGTGCAGGCTTGCTGCTCAGCGGCTCACTCAACTTTCTCAAAGAAGTTTCACTTTGTAAATGATCCCCCTGACACTTTTAAGCAAATTTTTTTTCTTTGACTAATACTTTTCAGGTGCTTCTGCCTCTTTATAAAGTGCATTTTTGT
Source organism: Leptatherina wallacei (assembly GCA_028567055.1). NCBI lineage: Eukaryota > Metazoa > Chordata > Actinopteri > Atheriniformes > Atherinidae > Leptatherina > Leptatherina wallacei. The sequence continues at coordinate 21,326,069 of JAOXYM010000014.1, forward strand.
CATGCGGCTACCATCACTTATGACATTTTGTAAGTTTTATGGGCTACTTTTGAAAAAGTTCACCAGTTTTTTAATAGAGGTGTAGGTTCTGCTGTTGTTCGTCAAGTTTATATGCGAAGCCACACACTCAGCCAGCGAAGCACATTCCTTTAATTAATAGCACAGTGGCTACATGCAGAGAGCAAACCACAGCTACTAAGCCTGTGGGGGCCAGTTGTTCCTCGTGAGCCAAGGTTATGTTAGAAGTTGCTGTCATTCTTCTTAAACATATTTGTGGCAGCATTTATTATTCAGCAGGAAAATATCTGGGGAAGATGCCAATGAATGTGAAAGACTGAAGGGAAATAATTTGATGTCTTTGCAATGTCAGAAATGCTCTTGTCAGTCAAAGTCCTTGAGGTTTGTTGTCTTCTTAAGCTGGGAAAGCTCATAAAGTGCGGTTCTGTATGGAGAAAAATGTGTTATTGCTGTGAGAATATTCAGGGGGAATCATTAACATTGTTAGGAGCCTTGGGCACCTGAAAACACAGTTTTTGTTTTCTGGTCTAGATTAAAGTGGTTGAACCCTCATGTGAATTAGTTCCTCCTTCATTTTGACCTCCTTGTAGTTTTGGTTCAGCCCAGCATGGTTAGAAGCTCCCTGGGAGTAAGTTTTTTTTCTTCTTCTAACCTTTTTGGTTGGTGTGGTTTTGTTCCAGTGGGAGGTTGTCCAGAGAGCTTTGAACGGCTCTCAGTTCTACACCTACTTTGTCTGCAATGTTGGGGAACGTGAACAGGACAACTGGCTGCGCACCACCTTCATCCAGCGGCGTCCTTCGGCCTCGCGGGTTTTTGTGGAACTGCAGTTTATTGTACGTGACTGCAGCTCATTTGATGGAGCCTCGTTGACCTGCAAGGAAACCTTCAACCTTTTCACGTCCGAGTCTGATGCGGATGTCGGCACGACCTTCCGCAAGGGACAGTTTAAGAAAGTGGCCACCATTGCTCCGGATGAGATCACCAGGAAAAATGAAATGCGCATCAACACAGAGACGCGAGTGGTGGAGAACCTGTCTCGAAAAGGTTTCTACTTGGCCTTTCAAGACATTGGAGCCTGCGTTGCTCTTCTGTCTGTCAGGGTGTACTATAAAACCTGCCCAGCCACAGTAAAGAGCCTCGCATCGTTCCCTGAGACTGTAGCCGGCGGCGAGAACCAGGCGCTGATGGAGGTGAGCGGGGAGTGCGTGGAAAACGCCTTCTATCAGGACACACCACGCATCTACTGCACCATGGATGGGGAGTGGGTGGTACCAGTGGGACAGTGCCAATGCACACCTGGCTTTGAGGAGGCTGAAAACACCTGTCAAGGTAAGGACATGCTGTGGAATCTGTAGTACTCATCTACCCTGAAGCATTTTAACTTGTCCAGGCAGAAACCAGAACGCATTTCCCTTGAGAGTTTTTTTTAAAGCACTATTTACCTTTTATATTAATCACCACAGGTTATAAAACAGACCCGTATGACGAATATTTTTCATAGGTGCTATTATCATTGTTCAGAGGAATTCTCCCCTTGGCTAATGCGACTCCTCCATGGAAGGAATGCTGAGGTCTTCTTGTACATGTCCTGGCATCATCCCTGACCTTGAATCAGGAAATGTAGGAAACATGCGTTTGAGTTGCAGCTTTGCTTCTAAGATGTGAACATCTTTGGACAGCGTGAAGAATTTTGCCTCTGCTATAAATTGCTTCACTGTTTTTTTCCCCAGGCTGAGGTTAGCGCATAGAAGAAAAGTTAAGAGCTAAAAGAATATCAGTGGTTACAGAGGACACTAGAAAGTAGAAATAACATGTTATAAAACACATCTACGCACTCGGAAAAAAGACACATTTCAGAGTTGTGTGCACTGAAAAATTTCAAGATTTCAAAATCTTGAAATTTAAAAAAATACTCAAGTATTTTAGAAAACTAAAACTTGTGTGATGTATAATATTTCAATTCTGTTTCATTGTTTTCTGTCATGTTTATTTTTGTTGTATTTTTTAAAATGTCCCTTTTTTGTTGTATTTATTCCCTCTTTAATGTTTTTTTTATTTCTGCTTTCTCTCTTCTACTTTTCTGTGTATTTTTTTTTTTAATTTTTCCCCAAATTTAATTTTTCACTAAACATGAATCAATTTTCTGCTTTCAGTGCTAAACTATAAATTTAGTTGTATTTATTGGTTTTATTCTATCACCAAAAACCCCTATCTACTTAAAGACTTGCTTTATGTGGCACAAAATGTCCACAGATCTAAATTTTATAGTTTTATTTTGGCCATAAACAAATAAATAATTCTGAATGGTATTTTAATAAATGTCTTCCTCAAAGACTTCACCTTTCACTGCACTTCTCTCAGCTCATTGCATCAGGTGATTTCCTGTTCTCTCATTATCATCTGTTCTCTTATCTTGGTATGAGTGTGCTCTGTCGTCCAGCCATAACTCAGGCCTTTGACTTTGTAGTTGTGGCATAGTTTTGTTTTAAGTCCCTGCAAAGAAAGCCTTTTATTGTTGTGGGATGGACTGCCAGCATGACTGGGAGTGATCAAAGAAGCCAGGAGGCTACTGTACTGTGATGGATTAGCATTTTTAAGGCTCATGGGAGGAAAGAGGTGGAGGCAGGATGAAACTCCTGAGCTTCACTAACTTTGTTTAGATCCTGCATCGCAGAAAGCTGAGCCTCCTCCACCCTCTTGTGAACAGGCATGTCCTCCTCTCTGTCTCAACATCCATCTCTTTCTCCTTCCCCTTTGTTTCCACAAATTCACAGAGTCTCATTTTAGGTGTGTGTGTGTCTTCATGTGAATGTACAACACAGGCTGGCATGTGAGGGCCTGTTGAGATCTGTTCCATAGCACAACACCTAAAGACTCCCTTTCAGCCCCAAGAGATATTCCATCGTCACTGCTTTTGTTTGCACCAATGCTCTTGGATGATTTATATCACTCTCATAGAAATACCTTAATCATAATCTGTAACTAGCACACAAACCTAGAACTGTAGTAATAAATTCTCATGCAGCCTGCTTTTAATAGTAATGCTTTCCCACTGAGTTTTCCCTCCCATAGGCAATAGGCTGATAAAAGTGCTGGAAATCTCTTTCAGTACATCATTTTTAGCTGCGGAGAAGTGCCAGGTAAGATGATTACTGAGGAGGAGGAAGGCAGGAAGGAATGAGGGAGAAGTCATCTAAAAGCAAGAGGTTGTGTGCACTGGAGGGGTGTGATTTTAAAACGGAGAGAGGTGAGGAGTGGAATGCAAAGGTAGGAGAACAATGAAGCGCTGTGTTACCTTGCAAGGCCGGTAGAGCCCACCTCCACTCCCCACCCTGGTTGGTACATTCCTGATCAGTTTGCTGAGAAGGAGACTCCCAACATTACTCCAGACTTGTGGAATTCCCAGGAGGTGGGAAGAACAGCTCCAGGTCAAGCCCTCACATTAAAATGGCTAAACAAAGAAACCCCCCTAAAAAACTACTAGGATGAAGTCAAATGACAGGTCTGAGATGCATGAGGGTAGTCGCAGATGAAGGTGGAAATGAATCACAGGGTTGCAGAGCAGGGCCAAGATGAATGGTTCGGAGGGCTTTAAGAGGACTATCCCACAGACACACAGTTAATCATTCTCCTTCTTTCCTGTATGGATTGCTGCTCAAGAAGAAACCACAGAACTTCAACTGTGGTGTTTTTTTTTCTTATTTAGGTTGAAACTTTCCATGTTCTGCAATGTGTTCACTCAGTTTTATTACTCTCCGACCCCATGGGACCTGTTAAAGTAGAGATATGTGACTTCATCTGGTTTTTGTCTCCATCTCTTCATCAGCTCCCGCCTCAGTGTTTTTTTTTGGCTGAGAAATGACCTGTCCATCAAACCGAATTTCTAAGATAGTTTTTCCCCCCTTAAACTCTCTGTTGAGGTTTCTGTATGCGGCGTGAGGTGCTCCCCTCTTGGTGGCCGTCGGCGCTTACACTAACTACTGAAGTGGACAAACAAACTTTGTATATAAAACACTTCCTGTGCTGCAGAAACTTACCAGAATGCAAAAGCCTCAAAGGTTGTAAATCATATCGGGAGGTAGTTGCGGGGCAAGAACGGTTTGTTTTTTGTGAAAGCGTTACAGATTCCTGTAAAGAATTATGCTGCTTCACTAAATACAGCATTAATCAGAGTGGATCAGAGAGAACAAAGATGGGGGTCCTCTCACATTCATATACAACCACAATCACAAGATTGATGATGGCCTCTTTTTAATTAAGATTTTTGTGGATTTAATTCACTCTGCTTAGAAAATGTTTTGTTTCCTCTTTTTTTCCTGCCAGCAAGATGTCTTTTATGAAAGTGAACCTCAATCCAAATAGTAAATACAAGATTACTTTTATTCTGCAAAAAATAAAAATGATCTAGTTGGCTTTTAAACGTGAATATTTTCCCGTTTCCAGTGAATTACTGACACACCCTTTCCTACCCATAATCCTCCCTGGCACAGTGTAATGAGTGTGTCACTTCTCAGAGGGTTGCCTGGCTGGTCTGCACCTCATCAGCTGCTATAAACCCTCAGCAAGTAGGGCCCAATCCAACATTATGGCTGCACGAGGCTCTGCTTATAGAAGGAGACACAGTGTGGAATATTTGGACCGCTGAAGGCCAATTTAGTGTCTTGCAGAAAATGGCGTCTTGGTGGAACAAGTGTCCACTGAGTTCCAGTAAAGTTATTCCTCATCTTGCCAAGGAGGTTCCAGGAAACTATTTTCTCTCTCCCACTCTTTCCCTCTGTGTTCGTGTTTCCAAACTCATCTAAGCTGATGTACCAAACAGTTGGTGACTAAGTCGTAGTGTGACTGCACGCTGTGGTGAGTGATTTGTATGGGTAGTAATTGACTTGGGTGTGTTTGGGCTTTTTAAGCAAAGTAACTACTGGTTCTGCTTGCTTTTTTGCCTTTGTGTAGTCTCTTTTGCTCTCTTCTACCCTTCATCCCACATCCTCCCTGTTTCTAAAGACTTGTCTATTTTAGAAGCAAATTTTCTGCCTCTCATGTTGAATTTATTTGATAGTTTCTTCTTATCTCAATACATCATTCCCATGATTATTTTGCAGCACTCCATGCAATATACTCCAGAGACGCACACTGTTACTCAAACTGCCCCAAGTACAACAAACGGAGATAAACAAAAAGTTTTTCCTCTTTGTGTTGTGTTCATGTTGCCCATTAAATCACAGACTGGCTGTTATTTTTGGCTGGTTTGCAGGTCATGAAAATGACACCAATAGAGGTTAAACATCCCGTTTCACACGGCCCTGATAGGACTGTTTAGACTGTGTACACTTCTCCTCTTGCTCCCTGATAAATACATTTCTCCCTGACTGACTCGTAAAGATAAATAGAGGCTAAATCGGAACAATGCTGCCAATCACAGAGTTTTTTAGAGAAAAACAGGAGGTCCCGTTCACATAGTGGTCAAGGCATAAACATTTGGTGGAGGTAAAATGTAAACCTCATATGTCTGTGTTTGTTTTTGTTTATGAAATTGATGTCATGAATTGATGTTTGATGTTGATTGATGTTATGAAATTGATGTATGGATTTGGACTGCTAATTGTTCCTTTTGAAAATTCCCCTTCTAAAAAGGCCATAAATCAATATTTCATGGCCAGAATAAAGTCAAACTTGTACTTGAAGCCAGCTGGCTTCACCATAATCACTCTAAACCTTTTAAGACCAAGACCTTGTGCAGTTTAAGTTTATCTGATGCTTGTTGTACAAAGAAAAACAGTACCCTTCATCAACATATCTCAGATTTAATTGTGTTGACTTAAGATGGATTTTACATAATGGAATCATCTCACTCCTGCAGGATAATCCCCACATTTGTAATTTTCTGCTCCAACAGTTTCCTCCCGACTCTTGGTCCCTGTAGCTGGTCTCGGTAAAACTGTGAGCAACAATCTTATCGGACAGCATTGCTCATTTAGATGCTGGATATTACCTCTCTTTTTCTTCATTGACTCTTGAAAGCCACAGTAATTACTTTGAATTTGTGGATTTCTCTGAAGATGTGCCAAGGTAACATTTGCCTGGCAGGCTGATCTTGATGGATTTGGTTAGATAAAGGAGGTGGGGAGGACTCAGAAGGTACTTTCAAGTGGTGTCATGCATCGTCTTGTTAGCTCACGTTTGTTGCCAATGGTACACTAGCAGTTACTGCAAACAATAGTGGAAAATGTAGCAGAGGGGGGTAATGGTAGAGTTGTGGTTTTAAAAGTGTGAAGCTGATGGTTATGTTATGTCAGGATGCACAAAAAGCAAAAATTTTGGGGCTTTTAGCTTGTTAGGCACAGATATGTGCTGACAGTGTTGTTGAAAAGCAAACCAGCCAGCCCAAAGAAGAAAAAAAAAGTTAATACAGCTGCATTTTTCTCTACAAACACCTTCCACTTTGTCCTTTTACTGGTGGTAAATATGAATAACTCAGTATCTATTTCTCCAGATTTTAATCATGTCGTGTGAGTGTGTGTTTTGTGTGTGTGTGTTAGTTGTGCTGTGGAAGTTTGGGACATATTTCCTTTCTGTGACATTCCTGAGTCTGCTGGCTGTGTGTGCATGTATGTATGTGTGTGTTGTGATGGGGGGAGTCCAGAGCAATGTGAAGCACATTGTATTGTACTGCTGGTGTGTGAGGTCAGCACTTTCCTTCCCCACAATCATCCCCCCCTTCCCCCATCACAACGCAACACCCACCCAGCCTTCACTGCTAACAGGACGAGCCCACAGCGGAAACCGGAGGTCACCTAATCCCTCAGTGACTCCCCGACCCGTTGGCTCAGGGCTTTTCATTGTCGGTCAGCGCTGAGCGGCCTCACTCAACCGTTTTTTCATTTTGTTGTCCTGCCTGATAAGTCATTCTGTTTATTGGTGCATTTGGTCCCGTTTTGACCACTTCCCCTAGCCAGGAAGCAGACGCCAGTCAGCTTCCAGTGTGTAACCTGCTGGCTTGCAGAGATGTTGTAAAACAGTGTTGCATTTCCCACCTGGTTGTCTAGAACCGATGAGCAACATGGCGGAAGTTTGGAACACAACCATGAATTTGCTCAGACCGAGACTTCTGGCAGCTGTGTGATCACAACAGCCAGGATGGTTTCTTCAAAGTTTCTGCATAACTTTCCGAACTGGACGTGTTCCTCCTTGAATCCTCTTTTCACTCCCTGTATCCCTCCTCCTGTCAGTGAGCGAGAGGGGAAGAGAGGGAGTGAGAGGAGAAAGGGGATCAGGGAATTTATTGTGTTTGTTAACAACCTCAGATGAAAGCCTGAGTGCAATTGTAAAACAGATGTAATGCCCTTACAGCTGCTCCATTGGTCAGCTAATCCTTTTGACTAATGCCCCAACCCCCTCCCACCCCCACATGCACACACTTCCATCAGCTCCTACACCTTTATTGCCCCCTGCGCCCACTCCCTCCCACTACCTCAGTGACCCCTGGCTCATATTACCAGGTCCACCTCCCCCCATCAGAGACCCCCACTGTTCCCACAATCCAGGTTCCCCAGAAATACTAATGGCGTGTTGTCACCCGGCATATAAACAAAATGGCATGATATATTGCAATTACAGCCGGTTCTGCCTAACTCTGGGATGAAAACATAGGAAGCAAAATTTAAAGAAGTTAGAGATAAAATGAGGCTCACTTACTCCCAGAAACAACCGGGGAACCTCTCAGATATAGATCTAGACATTGTGTTTATTTCTTGGTTGGTTTTATTTTTCCAAGATCTTTTTTGCTCGTGGTGGTACCTCTGAATTTAACCTTTCTCCCTCTTCTTCTTCGTCATTGCGAGCATGTGTTTGTTTTACTTGGCCAATGACTCCGTGTAAAGCCACGCACAGTTTAACTCACAACTACCCTGAGGCAGACATGACCTTTCTGCCTCTTAAAAGCCCAGCGCCGGACCCGATTGTGGGGGCCCCCCTACCACTTACTCCCTGTGTCCTGAAGGCGATTTCTGTTGTCAAGCCACCATGTTACTCATTCATCCATCTATCGAACCGGGCATTCATCACTGTCACCATCTCATCCATCTTAACCTCTGCTGACAAACCGGGGAGCCCTTGGAGGCTCCTATTCCAGAACCACTCGGGCTCCCTGAATGTAGCAGGCCCCTGCACTTATTCTCAATAAACAAACACAGAGCCACTCGAGCCGCACAGGGCCTCTCAAATGACAAACAGTTCCTTGCTTTGTAGCAAGTGGGAGGGAAAAAAAACGGTCAGTCTGACTTTGTCAAATGTTTCAACTAACGAGAAGTTGAGAGACTTTTGTTTATGAGATCATTCATCTCAGGAACCCCCTTATGGGTTTAGCGCTTGTGTTCATATTGGGTCAACACATTTTCTCTTCCTTTTTGGTTATTATTCTGTCTCAGGACTCTTAGCCTCAGCACTCGTTCTTCTGGTCATCATACTCTCCATTGCTTCAGGGCTTTGATTGGCTGCTTAAGGAAGGAAGGCTGCGTCAGCCGCATACTTCCTGCTTCCTGTTGTGTCCAGCAACAATCCAGAGCCCCCCCTTCACCTTTTCTGTGGAACAAGGAAGTTTGCTTTTACTGCTTTTGTCGAGGAATCCTCCTGTTAAATGCCTCGGCAGAGAGTCATCTAGTTCCAGTTACTGTCGCTGTGACTCATATTCATACACAAACCCATTCACCTTTTATGAGAGAGGTCCTGGCTGAAAGTGAAGCTGTACTGAAGGCGCATAGATCCAGGCCTCCTGTTGGGTGGTGTGCACAGGAATGCATCTTGATTATAGAGGCGACACACAGTGTAAGGCCATCATCTCCACAGGCCTGACCACGATGCATTGCAGCCGGCACTGTAGCACCAAAAAGAGGCTAGTCCTCCTCTATTC
>JAOXYM010000014.1:21335091-21351386 GCA_028567055.1 Leptatherina wallacei
TGTGTGTGTGTGTGTATGTGTATGCTTTTTCTTTCAGCACTTGAATGGCATGGCATTCTCCTTGCCTGCTGGTCAGTGGTGAATAGCAATGTTAATGGGTTAGCTGGGAGCCCTTTTAGTGATGACTGGGAGGAGAGAAAGTAGGGGAGGGAAGAATTAGGAGATTACGAGGAGGAGAGGCAGGGGAATAAATCGGGGTTTGGACTAGCAGCTGTTCCCCCTTCTCAATACAAGAGTTCACTCCAGCCTGTCTCTTTTCTTTCTTCAGTCCTCAGCAGGATACAGTATTCCTCTCCTTTTCTTAAACCTTCTGTTCCTTCATCCCACCTCTCTTCTGCCTCAGTCGTCCTCTGCCTCATTTGTGTTAATGAGTAGCAGTAACTGAAACAGCTGGCCAAGACAGAGAAAGAAATTACGTTTAGAGGGAGGACTGAGCGCCACGTAATCCTATTGGATGAACGCATAAACTCTTCTCTTGCTGTTTTTTTTTTCTTTTTCTTTCCATAATTGTTGTCATGCTCTTTGGATAACACACACCTTCTCACAATAGCTTTGCCCTTGCTCAGTGAGCAGCAGTGAAAAAAGAAGCCTAGGAAAGTTGAAGCGAGACTCACGGTCAGTCAAGTAAATCCCCTTGATATGAGAGCTGCAGCCATGTGCTTTCTGTCTTGTGTGTGGCCACTTGTGGCTTCAAAATGAGCTTCATTCATGTGAGCCGCACCAAGACGTTGTCTCTGTGTGAATCTGATATTATCTCTGTCCTTGGCTCTGCTTTTCAGCTTGCCTCTGTTGGAATCCGGCCTGCAAACTGTGTTTGCCTTCGTCTGTTTCATTGCTTCTCCCAGTCAGTGGCATTATTTCAGTCTCTGGCTACAAATGCCTCCTTTTATTTGGCTTGTATGTCCCGTTTCTACAATGACTAATTACTCTTTCCCCACAAGTTTCTTCTTTTTTTCAGCGTTTGCTTCTTTTCTTAGGTGATCCTTTGTGGTTTTTTGTCCTTTGGCCCAGATATTGCTTCTCATTTGCATAGTCAACATCTTCTAACATCTGTCATGAGCTATTTAAACCCTCCAGGCAACCGACTTGAAAGGAAGGAAGGAAATGTGTGTGTATAATGTTTATGTGTGCAGCTGAATTGACCAAGTAGAAGGACATGAACAGGTGACAGCCAGTGGACATAATCCCTCACTTGGTGCCAGAATACTCCAAGTGTGTGCTCTGCATGTACTGTATGTATGTGTATTTTGTGCATATGTGCCTGTCTGCAATGCATACATAAGCGTGTCCTTGTGGATGAATTTGCAGTGGTGTGAGGGCATGAGCAGCAGTCGTTGGAATGCTCTTGCCGAGTAAAAGGGGGAGCCATCTCATTTTCACTCTCCTCTATGGCGCCCTCTTTGCAAAATTTCACACCGTATTAAGTTCATATTTCACCACTGCTATGCACAGCTGGACCTTGTACCTGCATTTCTTTATTCAGAGTTAGAAGTGTGAAATTAGGTGTCATCTTATCTTGGTGATACAGTTACAAAGGTCTCTATGTGGGTCTCTGGAAAAAAAAAAGATAAAAAAAACTTCTGCGTGCCAACTGATGCCGCCCTGGCGTTTTGCTGAATTTTGTTGCGTCTATTTCTTTTTCTACTGCAGCATTAAAAGCTGACTTGCTTTTGCGGAATGCAGGAATACTGGTTGTGTTTGTTGAGACAGAGACGGTAAGAAAGCAGCCGCAACACAGGGGGGGTTGGTGGTTTAATAAAGTAAAGAGTAGGAGTGCCTGCAAGTTTTTGTTTCAGGGCTGGGCTCATGTGAGCAGCCTCTTATTTGGAGTGGACAGAGTTTTAATGAGCAGAGTCAACACTCTGCAGTCTTGCCCATGTTTTTCCTCCCATATCTCCATCACTTGTCCAAACGTGGCCTTTGGTCTTGACATAATAACGTGTCCACTCGACCTCTCCGTGTTGCACCCAGAGGTGAAAAGTTCACAGCATTATTAGTCTTTGAAAGGAGCTTGAATGATCTGGAGGAACTGGCTCCAGTCTGTGTCATTTGGGCTGCTGCCTGAAGTTGCTTTTGTCTTTGTTTGGATGCTCATTGCCTGCAAATGTGATTTTGTGTTTGTAGAATGTCAGCCTGGCTTCTTCAGAGGTGAAGCGTCTAGTGGCAAGTGTGAGCCGTGTCCTGCCAACAGTCAGGGTCTGAAATCTGGGGCTTCGCATTGTCCCTGCATGGATGGTTTCTACCGGGCTGCTACAGATCCTGACAGTGGACCCTGCTCAGGTAAGAATGAAGTATTAGGAAAATGTTACATGTAAACTGCTAGAGAAATGCACAGTAATGCCACTTTCATACAGGACTTTCCCAATTTGTTCTAAACAGACATTTTGTAAGTGACCTTTTTTTAACCTGACAGGATATGCAACCATTTTTGTTTTTTTTACAGCAGAGTAGCAATGGTCTTTGACCTCGTGATACTGTTTTGAGAACTAGAATTCAGACATTTGGGAATTAATTTAAAATAGCCATCTTATTTGTGTCATGTCTTAAAGAAATATGGCACAGTTGGCATCCTGTGTTTCTCCATTTTCTTGTTTCTAATGTTTCATATCTTTTTTCAATCCATCTTTATCAGGTCTCCCCTCTGCTCCACAAGATCTTGTGGCCATCCCAAATCAGCTCTCTGCAGGAAAACTTCTCCTCACCTGGAGCCCCCCTGAAGACAGCGGAGGCCGCAACGACATCACCTACAGCGTTGAATGCCAGCGTTGCGAGGGCACCACGTGCCAACCTTGTGGAGAGAAAATCCGCTATGAACCGGCCAGCACGGGTCTGATTGAGACCAAGGTGTCAGTGAGTGAGCTGGATGCTCATCTCAACTATACCTTCATTGTGGAGGCGCAAAATGGTGTGTCATCGTTTGCTAGTCAGGCATCACCGCGGGCTCAAAGGCTGCCATCCTCCATCACTGTGACTACATCTCTGCAGTACACAGGTGAACACTGCTGATATGAGGCGGTGGTGTGACGCTATCTGTGCTGCAGTAATAACAGATGCTATCTGTTATAACTGCAGGCAGTGAGGGCTGCAGTCACATCATGCGTCAGGAGGAAAAGGGATTAGAAACACAGTATAGTCCCACTTTTCACTTTGGTGGAGGTTGTCACATCACAAAAATACTCATGTTCTCTATCCTATGTCCTCAGATCCACCCAAAATTACCACTATGCGACTGGTTGAACGGACCTCCACCAGCTTGTCTCTTTCCTGGGATGTGTCCCCCCGACCACGGGTCCAATCCCAGCCCATCAGCTACAAGCTCACCTACTGCACGGTAGCCTATACCAATAGTTTCTCTTGCAGTGTTTTAGATGTTTTATGTTTAAAACCATATGACCATATGTAACATGGTATTCCAGTGACATATAGATTAAGCTTTGAGTTTCTGAGCTTATCATCATCTGGTTTCTGCAGCTGGGCCTCATCACAGATGCTGTCATAGATTTCTCTCATTCATTTAAAAGTTAAAAACTGACTGTAGCCTCTGTTCTGAGCAGCAACTCTGGATCTTTAAGGCTGAGTTTCTTCTTTTTCCTCTCAGGATGATAACCTGCTTACCTACGTTGTGCTCAAACTTGAAAAGAACTTTGTACAGATCAACAGTCTGAGCCCAGGCACAACCTACCTCTTCAGCGTTCAGGCCCTCAGCAGTGACGGCAGCCTTGGAGGATCCAGCATGGAGGAGCAATTTGAGACCTTGTCTGATGGTACAGCAGAGAACCACAGTGGAAAAAGTCAGTAGCTCTGTTTAGGAATGGTATATCTCTGAGGTATGGCTTGTTTTTCTTTCCCAGGATACCCTTCTACTAGTAAGATTGCAGTTATCCTTGCTGCGGCAGTTGGAGGAGCAAGCGTGTTGCTCGTAGTGGTCGTAATCCTGTTCCTGCGTAGACGGTGAGTAACCAGTTCACTCTGCTGCCCTTCTTGTCTTTTTGTTCTGCTCATCTGTCACAATACGCCGTCCTTCACTGCCTTCCTGTCTCATTCTTCTACCTTTCCTTTGTGGAGCCTCCAAGTGGCCTTTGCATTCACTCTCACCTCACCTCTCTCTTTCTCTCTTCCTTTAGCCAACTGTCTCTTTCTCTTTATCTGTATCTGTATCCCAGCACTTGCCAGGGAGGAATTTGTGTTGAATGTGTCTTGTCATTCCCCAGTGGTTACATTCTTGTGAGTGTTGAGGAGCCTTTGAAAGGAAATTAGCCCAGAGTGGCACATTGTTGGTGATAAGAGGCGCTTGTTTTTTTTTTTAAACCAGGCCACAGGCTCTTTGTAAAGGTGACCCGGGCCTGTACTGTAGCAGAATGCAGCCTGCCTGTCAGTCCACCTCCCTTCAGCCTGCTTTTGGTCTTTAAATTGGCTTGGCAAAGTCCAGGGGCAGCTTCTAACTGAATGGCTGCATTGCATCAGTATTTGGATACTTATGAGATTAAAACATCTGTATAAATGGTTAAAAAGGTTGCTGTTTGCTATCAATATTAAAAGAATTGAAGGATTTAAAGATAAGTCTATTTGTTCTTTCATACTGGGAAATTAATTAACAGATATGTTGTCTTTTCAGGAGAAGAAGCTCTCACACCAGACAGGGACCAGAGGACAACTACTTCTCAACCCCTGGTGAAAAGAAACCCCTCTAATCTTGCAGTTGTATTCTATTTAATAAATTTGATACATTGTTTTAACATGCAAATATTTTTTTCCTGGCTCACAGAGCAATTAAAGCCGCTGAAGACTTACGTGGATCCACATACCTACGAGGACCCCAACATAGCTGTCCTGAAGTTTGCCACTGAAATCCACCCAAGCCACATAACCAAACAGAAAGTCATTGGAGCTGGTGAGTGACAACCCTGCTGAGACAATCTGCTGTGGGGCTTAACTCAGAGATGTTGAAAGATCTTTCCAATCCCCAAATTCGCTGTTTATATTGTGCATTTTCCACTGCTTAGCAGGCTGACTGACAGTGGTTACTTTAGCAAGATTAACATCTATCTGGCTGAGTTCTCACAAAACAAGTTGAGACATTTTTTTGTTGTGTGGCAACTCTTGCTTGTGGGATCTGTGTTTTGGCTGAGGCTGACACAAACATTACACAAAAGAAACTGCTGTAGAAAGAGTGTTTTGGAAGGATATCAGAGCACCTCCCAGGGCCTTGTCCAGCCTTTTATTGAGGATACATTTATTCAAGTGCGACCACCTTTAGCCTTTGAACCAGCAGCCTTTTTCAACCCCCAGCTCCCATGACCGTATAACCCCCCTCCTCCTCACGTGACAGCTGATTCCCATGCTCCCACACCACGGGCCATCCACCAGTTACACAATGTAGCCTCTCAACACCAAGCCAAAACACACCTCTGTTAGAGCACCTCAAGCAAAACAGCCGTAGAGACTTCCTCATTTTCTTTCAAATGTGCAGCCAAGCCCGGCAGCTAGAAACTAAAGAAGACATGTCATGCATTCTACTGATATTCTGCTTTCTAAATCAATCGTCCCAATAATGGTGTTTTTCTGCAGGGGAATTTGGTGAGGTGTACCGAGGTATTTTGAAAGTGCCGGGGAGGAAAGAGGTGGCTGTAGCTATCAAAACCCTGAAACCTGGCTACACAGAGAAACAGAGGCAAGACTTTCTGAGCGAAGCCTCTATCATGGGCCAGTTCTCCCACCAAAACATCATTCGTCTGGAGGGGGTGGTCACCAAATGTAAGGATTACTGTGAGTTTTCTGGTTTTTAAATTTTTTCTTAAAAAAATTCGATCCTCTTGCTTGTTTTGGACTAGTTGGGGCTCATAATTTGTTCTCTTCTTGTGCAGTTAAACATGCGATGATCGTGACTGAATACATGGAGAATGGAGCACTGGATAGATACCTGAGGGTAAGTATACCATATTTGTCCTGATGCAACAATTCAATTCACATTTAAAATCTGCATGTATTTGTATTTAAATAACGCTTTTAAGCAAGACTGTACTGAATCATTTTCTACTGGTAAAAACCCTAAAAGTTGTCCCAGTCAAGCCAAATCTGACCTCACATGCATGCTTTGTCAGATATTTAGTTTTGAAGTATTTATTAGTTGATACTGATGAAGGTAGATGATATTATACATCCCTATTGTTATGTTCTTGCTTTTTCTCTTATCCTAAATTGTTTTCCAGAGTTTGATCTAGCCAAATGAAATAAATCTATGCTCATTTTCTCCCACCAGGATCACGATGGTGAGTTCTCCTCCTTCCAGCTGGTGGGCATGCTGCGTGGCATCGCTGCAGGCATGAAGTATCTCTCTGACATGAGCTACGTCCACCGTGATCTGGCTGCCCGCAACATCCTGGTCAACAACACCCTGGAATGTAAAGTGTCTGACTTCGGCCTGTCCCGAGTGCTGGAGGACGATCCTGAGGGGACGTACACCACTAGTGTGAGTAGATGTGCTGTTTTTCTGATGCCTTTTAGCTATAAGATTCAACATTAGAGGAGCAATAAGGAGCAAGGTGTAGCGGTGTGTTTAAAAACCTGTGTAGACCTTTGATTTAGTTCATTTCTAAGATTTACTTCTTTTGTGAACAGGGAGGCAAGATCCCCATTCGCTGGACAGCTCCAGAGGCAATAGCCTACAGGAAGTTCACCTCAGCAAGTGACGTGTGGAGTTTTGGCATCGTCATGTGGGAGGTTATGGCGTTTGGTGAAAGACCTTACTGGGACATGAGTAACCATGAGGTAAGTCTTCATGTTTACAGCAAGTTAACAGACTAGATGTTTGTTTTTGACGAAAAAAGCTCTAATAGACATTTGATCAACTATTTTCAGGTGATGAAGGCTATCAATGAGGCTTTCAGGCTACCTGCACCGATGGACTGTCCCTCAGCTGTCTACCAGCTGATGCTGCAGTGCTGGCTTCAGGATCGCTCCAAGAGGCCACGCTTTGGAGACATCGTCAGCCTGCTGGACAAGCTGCTGCGCAGCCCAGACTCCCTGAAGGCCATCGCAGATTTCGACCCACGGTAAGATTAGAGCTCATAATGCACATTTCTTCTTGTGCTGTCTCTACATCCCAGACTAGCAGCTACGATCAACACCCAGTTCTCGGAAACGCGTTTGTAACTTAAACCTTTGTAGAACAGTGAGTGTAAATTCAGTTTTTAGCATCACCTCTTCTAGTCTGTTTCACACACCTGTCTTCTATTAACCTATGCAGCCTAAAATCCTGACAATAGTCAATGCCTCGTTTCAAAAAGAGACACAAGGCATTGATTTTAATGATCGCACTCTGGAGATGCCAGGAGTTGAAGACTTGAGAGACACAGATGGAAAGTAAAATTATGACATTAGTGCTGTGAAATGTGACTCAGGTCGACTTCAAGACTTGACACAAGACTTGACATGTATAATAATCAAGTCTTTGCTTGCAAAACATTTCAGAAAAGAACATGATTAACTCTTAGATAACCAAATACATTTGCACGTGAGGAAGAATAAAAAAAATATTTTCAATAAATTGAGGTTTGCCTTGAGATATGATGCTGTAAGTTTATCTTTTTAAGACAGTTGGCACAAGACACAATGAGCTGAGATTAAAAAGTAACTTAATTTGGTTCTTGCCTCCATTTAACTTTTACTTGGTTTTGTCATAAAATATTTAAGACTTTACTTGAACTTGTCTCGCCTGACTCAAATTGGACTTGATGTGGACTTGTTCGACTGTGACTGCAGTTCCCGAGTAACTTTTGGGTTGAGTGAGACAAAAGCGGGACAGCTTAAGGAAACACTGACACCCGCCTGCCAGGCTAATGATTAAAAGAAGTTTGCTCATTTGGCACTAAACCTATTTGTTTGTAATTGCGCATGAGTGCATATTTTTTCTTTTGTAAGAGAGCATTAACTCCAGAAATGTTCACAACTTCAACATCTCTTACTCCGACTACCCTAACCGGTTTTTATCACTAATTGGTTTCCTGCACAGTAATTACAGGCCTCAGTCTTCTGCCTTTGTTGTGGGAAAGCCTGTTGATTATTATCATTTGCATACTTTTTTTTTTTTGTTGCTTTGGTAGCGTATCAATCCGCCTGCCCAGCACCAGTGGCTCAGATGGTTCTCCCTTCAGATCAGTGTCCGAGTGGTTGGAGTCCATCAAGATGAGCCAATACAGCGACAACTTCGGCCGTGCTGGGATCGTCACCATGGACCAGGTCCTGCAGATGAAGAATGAGTAAGTATAGCATGTCACCTTTGGTCACCGTACTTTAAAAAAAACAAACAAACATGTCTTTCATATTTTTGTATGATCTCAACAAACATGGAGACATTTTTCTTGTCAAATGATGTGATTTAAAACCGACATGTTGCATTAAGACATGGAGCCTGTGATGGAATTCTGTGGGAATATTTTATATATTTGTTTTTATATAAATGTTACTTTTTAACAGCCAGCAGAATAGTTTGTGCACAATATAATTTCTAACCTCAGTTACAACTTGAGAGATGTTTGAGACGGAAAATGTAATGAAGGGAAGGAGCAGGAGTGGGCTCATTTGTGGTAGGCTGGTGGTGGTGGCTTGTGGTTGCTGCAGCTCTTATTCTGCTTTGCTCTCTCCATTCTTTCTCCCATCCCTCCCTGTACCCACACAAACTAGCTGCCCTGGGCAGCACTTTAGCTTGAGACCCTTAAACCACCACTTTTGCCTTTTTAGGTCAAAGGCCTTTTGTGGCTCCTTTAACGTTAAGGAAAGAGGAGGAGCAACTTGAGGATATGAAGGACCTGAAATAGATGAGCATGGATTTGAATCCCCAATTAAACTTCTAAAATGACTGAAATGTGCTCTGAATTTTGCCCCTTGAAGCTAACACAAGGTAGTTTTCAGCAATTAGATCTTCATGCATGTGTAGGAGTGCCAAAGGCTGTCATTTTACAAAACTAACTCAACCTTTTGGGGGGAAAAAAGGCTCAGCAAAGCGCATAATATAAGGTTCTTTGTGGCAAAAACGAATGCCAGAGCATTTTCTAACCACACGACCAGTCACAAAGAAGCCCCACCCTCCTCTGCCATTGTGCATATATGTCCCTTACTCTTGAGCTTGGGAAGATGGGCAGACCGTAAAGCCCAGACAAACCTTTTTGAAGTGTTTGTCATACAGTATGGTGTGATTTCATGGCCTCATGTTTCCATCTCAGGGCATCTGGTAGCACTCTTGGAAAACCACCACTTATTTACGATCCACCCTCTGCCTGCCAGACAAGTGATTCATGGTCAACAGGGAGAATCCTCATTAAGTAATTAAGGCTGTAATTAAAGCTTTAGGACTGGTTTATGTGTGTGTGCTGGGCTTTTGCAGGTTTGCATCATGAGCTTGTGAAGAGTGAAACCCCGGTAAAATCCTTTATTGCTGAAGATGAATTGAAACCTTAGTGGATTACAAACTTGGAACGCTCCCCACAAAGCTGAGCTGCTTTAAGCTAGACTTGAGTACATTCAGCTTCAGGCTGGCATTTCATCATGTTGAATGAGTCAGTGGTTACTTTAAGGCAGGAAGGATGTGTGGAAAGTGTTGGACCAAGACCAAAGTGAGGATCAGTGCAGCGCCCCTTAAACGCTGTCTTGTCTCTTTTTTCCAGGGACATCAAGAACATCGGGGTGAGACTGCCGGGCCATTTGAAAAGAATAGCCTACAGCATCTTGGGTTTAAAGGACCAGACCAGTACCCTGAGCGTGTTTGCTGTGTGATCCTTACAATGAAGGGAATTAAACATCAGACACTGCAACCCTTTTGAACTTGTAGCTGAGCTGAAGCAATACTGCAGGGATGGCTTTGGATCAACAGAACCAACAGAACGGTGCCATCCTTCGGATCGAATTAATCAAACTGACTTGGTGTACATTTGTGATTTCTTCATCTTTTCCACAGGGAATGGAGCAAATATAGGACAATATATGTATCAAGTAGACTTTGTATACCAAAATATCTATTTTTTTATTGTACATGTCTTCTTTGCAGATACTATTTATTGCTCTTGCTTTAAATTTTTCCATTCCTGATTCATAGAAAAAAAAACAACAACAATCATCTTGCTTCAGCTTTACTAAATTGCACCCTAAGTTTGCTGCAGAGCGCGTCAAACGAATGGGAAGCACGGAATGAGGGAGAAGCAGAGTCCAGTTCTGGCTAAGTTTGTGGTTTGATGTCACATAATCTCCCTTTAACTGGCACTTTGCTCCATTTCCTGTCAGACCAGTGAGAACGGAGCATCAAGAGGGTTGAAATAAGCTTGAGCTCTTCCAGAGTTGGCTATACAGGATCTGGCGTTTTTACCAGCTTCCTGCCGGCTCTGTGCAAAAATTAAGCTATGATGTTATGAGTGATGTTCATGTCAAACGGAGGAGGACATGGAAGAGGTACTCTGTGTACAGATTTACTTTTCTTTATATTTGTTTCTTGTTTGTGTTTTGGCAGTTACCAAAAACATTGTAGTTAAGAACTTTTGATAATGTAGCACTTGGATCAGGAATTGCACCACCATTTTGTGTCAGAATAGCAAAAAAAAAGAAAAGAAAAAGAGTGATCATACTCAAAATACTGAGCTAAATTAAACCGTGTCAAAGACAGAGGTTGTGTAAATGAATTGAGTTTCTACTGGAATCCTGCAAAGCCGTTAGAAGCTTGTCAGCGTTGAAGAGGGAAGTGGAAAAATGCACATATTCCCACAAAGAAATTTTGCTGAGTTGATATCTTGATTATGGTGTGGTTTGCAATTTTTGTCTCATTTTCTTCTTTTTTTACTAAGCTTTACAAATATGCTGTTGGTTTGAGTAACACGTTGTCAGGATGTAGCTAATAAATTTGACAATGGTGACTTTTGAATACATTTTAAAGTGCCTCTTTGAGGAAGATTAGCAAGAGTCCACCTCTGTCTCCTTAAACAAAGCGGCTCTTCTGTGTAGTGAGTTGTGTAAAGAAGACTTCCCCGGTGCTCTTAATTGATGACTGCAAATCTTTGTGTTACTGATGTACACCTCCCTTTACTTGAATTTTTGCTGTTTTGTTAAATATGATTCTGTTGAAGCCGATAAATCCATCTTTGGAAAAGGGACCTTTTTTTTTTATTACTCTGGTTTATTGGTTGCAGTTATATATTTTGTACATTTTTGTATGATTTCCAACAATAATCATGTTGCCCAACTGGTCATTTTTCCAAGTTCACTTCTTCCTGAAGCAGTGTCGCCTACTTTTGCTGCCTTTCCAAATTCCTTCCTTTTCACCTATTGTTTTGTAATGTATTTAATAGTCTATTTATTTTTTACTTTTATTTATTTATCTTGATAAACACTGAGCTGGGTTTCCAATTGGAGGTTGCTTGTTAATTCTCAATAATGATAATAATTAAAAAAAAGAAGCTCTATATTCCTCTTTTATTTCTAAACTGTTTATACCTGAGACTGCATTTGTGACGCAAAATAAAGTCTTAAATTGAGTTTGGCAAAGCTTGTTCTGTAACTATCGCACAGCAAAGGAAAAGTCTTATTTATTATTTCTGTGGTTTCGGGATGTTTATACTTCCATCAGGATGTGCTTATAGGCCTGCTGGGTGGGTTTAATTCCAGAGTGAGAACCTGTAATAAACATGCAAGTACCTCATTACCTCCTGCAAACTGAAGTCAAGGCAGGCAAACGCACAGACACACAAGCAATCACACAAAATACAAATCCATTTGTTCTGTCAGCAGTCATTCATAAGATTATTTAGACGCAATTAAACATGTTTGTATCAACCATAAACGGATCAAACTGATTTGCTATAGCTGTTCCTGTGGAAGTAACCACACATGAACTTTTCTGTTGCATGCAAGGTCAGAAAAGTAAATTACAACAAGCCTTGACATTGGTGATAAATGTAAAGGGCTGCGTAGGACAGAAAGCCATTGTTTTATGTCACAACTCATTCTTTCTGCCTTCTGAAATACAACAGGACATTATAAAAGGTAAATATTAAATATAAGGGCAAAAAAATGCAATGAAACAACTACATTTTATTACACCTGTATTTGTCACCAAGCGTGATGACAGATGGAAGACCCAAATGCAAAACTCATGTAAAATAAAAGGAACTGCAGTGGCAGGATAACATAAATGGTTACCAGACAGGGAAGCTACAAAGGCAAACTATAGCAGAATTGACAAGGATCTGGCTTCAAACTAAGAAAACCAGGGAGCATTTATACAGAGGAGCTAATGACTAACACAAGGCAGGTGGTGGCAATTTGCTCAAATTAATCCAGGTGTACAAGGTGTGCAGAAAGCAAAACTAGCTAAGAAGCAAAAAATTAGATTGAGGAAATAAACAAAAAACAGGACATGAAACAGATTTCACAAGAGCTAAACCAAACTCAGCTCAAAACACTTTATGTGTCCCTGAGGGGCAATTTGTTAGGCACGCAGAGTAATGTGATGAAAGAAAACAAATACACACAACAACATTCCATATAATAATGATAGCAAAAAGTCATCAAAACATACAAAAGTAACTCGGCATGGAATAATAATTTCCATTGTTTAAAGTGTGGCTGTAAATATTTAGTCGTTATAGAATATGATAACTAACTGCACATGTGATATGATATGCAGTATAGTAAAGAAAACATAAAAGCATTAGTAAATAGATCAAATGAAATAAAAATGATTTACTGAAACGTTATGATAAACTAAGAAGAAATTAGTGCATGACAGAGTAAACTGTATAGATAAATAACTAAACATTACAATTACAAATATTGATAGTGCAAGTCCTGCAGTTGCAACTGAGACCAGGACATTGCATGTTGTACTACACTCTGCAAAAAGTAAAAAAAAGAAAAAGCCTGTTCTTCTTACAGGTAGGAAAAAAGAAAGTTCTTAAGAAATGTAACATATGTGTTGTAAACATGTTTGCGTGACATGTGTGCCTTGTATATAAGGGCTTGGTTGAAACCACTGACTGCTAGACTCTTTCTGCTTCTTGTCTTGTCAATAAGGTTGTAATGTTGTTTAAGGTACCGCTGAGTCATGAAATATGAGCTAGAAGGACGTCTACTCTGAGTATTACATCTATTAATTTGAGGGTTATTTCATGTCAGAACCAAGCGCAGCTATTTATTACTGCATAAGACAGGATTTTACAAATCTGTCATCTGCATAGCAGCTATATGAGCTCTTATAGCAACCATCAGGAGAAATAAGGACAGTCACTTAATAAAAATACCACGAGGAATGTACGCTTGTGCATGTGTGATTGACTGAGCTGGGTTTGACTTAAGACTGGACAACCTTGTGCTGGCATGGCTGGGCTGTTGGATTGGCCCCATTCAAATAAATTAAAGGGTAATGTTATTTTCTACTCAGTCTGAACACAGCCATGAAGTGACAGTTTAAAGATGATCATGATCCCAAACTCAGCCCAGAGCAAAGTAAATAAAATCAGTGGAATGGACTTCTCTAATTACCTAAGTTTGCACATTTTTTTTCTCTAAGCAGTAAACCACTGATACACACAGAGGGCAGAGGTCACAAATTATATTTGGAACCCTTTAATGCTTGACCTTCAAGGGAATGCAGCACGGCAGCAGGCAGGGAAGCAAGTAAATATTAGTGTCAGTTTTTACAGTGATGGAATGTTACGTCAGTTTCTTAAAGACCCACACCTGCAAACGCCAGCAAAATATAACCATACAAGAATTTAGCAAGTCCATGCATGCAACATTTTCGCTTCTCTTTTTACCTTAACTGTGTCAGCTTGTCTTATCTCACCCCCCTGACCATGCTGTGACAGGGAAGTCCCTGGCGCCTTGCATTCTAAAAATTATCAGCTTTGGCTGATTGATGCAAGTTTCAAAGCCTTAAACACATAAGATAAGAAGCACCGTCCACAAAGAGGAATGTCAGTGCTTAAGTACTGAATTAATCTGAAAGTACCAACAAAAAAGCCCAACATAAACAGAGCATGGGAACTTGGATCTGACACTAAGTCCCTTGTGAGTCTTTGTCCTTGACTTCCAGCTGGCTGGATGTTCTTGACTCTGTGAAACCAATAGGATGCCCAGAAATAGTTCTGGCTTTATGTGGCGACTGTAAACTGAGAAAGTCTTCCATTATTTTCCATCTCCATCCATCCATCCATCCCCTCAGTGTTTCACAGCATGGTGGAGTTTTTTTTCCCTCTCTCTTCCATCCACCATGGAAAAAAGAAGAGCAGAGCTGCACACTTTACTGATTGTACAGTTAGGATTTATGCAAATCCTCATCTGAGTGGATCCAAGTTGAGTTTGGTTTACGTCCCTGTCGTCAGCTGTAATGTGATTATCCTCGCTCCGTGGGGGTTGAATGTGTGGAAGTTTGTGTCTTGTCATTAGTACAGTAAATGACAGAGAGACAGAGAAAGCGTTGGAGGGGGAGGGAGAGGGAGGCCTGGTGATGATGGTGGGAGTGGAGGGGGTTAGCTGGAGATTTGAGCCATACCAGAGCTTTACAGAAGGCCACAATAGCATGTGTGGTGATTGTGTTGAAGGCTTGGCGTCCAGGGCCTGAGCCTCCCCTCTGTGGACTGTTGTGTGTGGGGGCAGCGGCTTTCCCTGCTTCTTGTGGCCTGTTAGATGTCTTTGTTCCCCAGGCGAAGACCAATTGAAAAAGAAAGAAGGAAGAAGGAAAACATTACCACTGCACTGCTCATGTATGACCTCTCCCTACACCACTGCCCTTGTATTTTTACATGTTTTTTTCCCCCCCCTTTTTTCTTCTTCAAGGAGTTTTATGTTCTTCTGGCAACTCTCAGTGTCATGCGCGGGTCTGCAAAACCGGCAACGCTGAGGAATTTACATCCCTGCTAATTTTAGCAATGGGTTCCTGACCAGAAAACACATCCTCCAATTTCTGTCTATATTGGTCTTCCTGCGTCTTTCCATTGCTGCTTCTCTCACCAGCTCTCCAGGGCTTTCACAGATTATTCTGCTAACTAAATCTCTTCCAAGCCCCTTAATTCTCCAATTTTCACTGTGTTCTCAAGAAGATCTTCTACGTCCTGATCTAAGATTCCACAGCAAATGCTGCAAAGGCTCCTCTCCAGGTTCAATCCTTGCAAAAATAAACGAAGCTGCTGCCACTAGGCTCTATAGAACTTACTTAATAAGATAATAAGGGAAAAATAATCATTGCTGGTATCAAGCACTTCCCCAAATGTTCTGCTGAGAGCCGTTTGATGTCAGCATCGATGACATGAGGGGGAGAGGAGAGCCGTAACACAAGCTGCTGTTGACATAAGCCTTGTCTTTCTGCAGACTCTTTGTATATTTTGAAACGTCCGCCTAATTCCCTCCATATTTCTTTTAATCACAGTGCTGATGTCACTCGACACATTAAAACTTTCACAGATTCGCCTCACCTGTCAGTACACAATAGCACCACAGTTTTCAAGATGTTTTTGTCAGGAAGATATTCAGAGATGTGTGTTATAATTATTTCACTTAATTGACTCAAAGGCTGAATAAAAAGAGAGATTGGGATTGAGGGCAACAGTGTGAGAATATAACCCGTGAGTGTATGAATCCTATTTCCTAACCAGTTGGGATGCTGTGTGAAATCTAAATAGGCCACTAAAACTCTTTAATGAATTAAAATTGTGTTAAGACAAAATATCAAATGGTCTTTGAAAAATATGTGTTCATTTTTAGTTTGATACTAGAAGCACGTTTTGAAATAGCTGGGGCAGAAGCATGTTTACGACTGTGTTGCTTCTTCTTTGAACCAAACTCAGTGAGCATTTGGGAAATGAGAAAAACAGCGGCTGTCACTTTTGAAAGGAAACCCTTTTCTCACTCTTGTCAGCTGTAGTTTTTAAGCTGCTTAATCTTTTGGGTCCTCTTTTGTTGTATTATTTATTTCATAATACTACCAATGTTTCAGCGGATGGCAGATATGGACCACAGGCAGGTCAATCTAGCACTCAATTTAGCACAGATGCTTTATTTCCCTGGATTCTCTATCTTTTTTGATGATATTATGTAATGTAGATGATACCCCCCCCATTCTTATTTTACACAGAAGGAAGTGCACCTTTCTGGGATGCCTTCTTTTAACACCAAATCATGTTTTTGACCTGTTTAGTGGATGTATTTAGTTAAGGGATGTTCCACAAAAGTGTTTTCTTATTTTCTCTTTCTTTCTTTCTTTCTTTCTTTCTTTCTTTCTTTCTTTCTTTCTTTCTTTCTTTCTTTCTTTCTTTCTT
>JAOXYM010000014.1:21362307-21382818 GCA_028567055.1 Leptatherina wallacei
CCCTCCACCACCACCTTAGTTTCTCACCTCTCTCTGCTCCTCTCTTCTAAGTGATACTTTTGCTGCTTCCTTTTTTCTTTTCCACCTGCTCCTCACCCTCCTCATCTTCAGTCCACCATGGTGAACAGATAACCGCCTGGCCGTCCTGACACCATGGGTGCCTGCCTCTGCAAAGGTCACAAAGGTCAGTGTCTTGAGTCCACCTGTTTGTGTTTCATGTGAGTTTGTTCAAACGTCGGGTGAACCTGCAGAATGAGTTGACGGCAGAAATTATCATTCGGTAAGCAGAACTTTTGAAGGATAGATTTCAATTTGAATGAAAATAAATGAAAATCACAGTAAATGGTTGCCAGTTTTGTCCTGTAGTTGAATGCATGAATGCAGGCATAGCTTCGGGATATTTGTAGGCTGCTGACAGCAGAGATAGAGAGCAAAATCATCTCAGTGGCATGTTTGTGATGTGACTCCATCATAGGGAAAACAAGTGTGAAATTGAATAATTCTACCATGAAAACATTTATCTGAAAAACTTGTTGTCATCTGCCCCCTTTGCAGCTATTATCTAGTGAATCTGTGAAGACTCAGGGGTGGGAGGTTGATGATGAGGATTGCGTGGATCAGTGGAGGACAGCAGTGGCTTTAGTACGAGACAGCTCCATCTGACTCTCATCCCCAACTTGTCGTGACTTGAAGATGTGACTTGGGTTGCAATTTTCTGTCTTATTTGCTGCTTCGGTGATAAATAATTTAGTGTTTGATGCATCTGAGGAGCTGTCAGGGTAGAATGCCTCCGCTAGATGCAGGGACCCTTTTAGGAAGATCAGTAGGATTCACTTGTATTACAAAAAAAAAAAGGATTCAGTGAAAACAAAAGTTTATTTGAGACATACCACGCTCTAAACAATCCAGTTATCGAGTCTTTACTTTACATTTCACACTATGCCACGGCTTTATGTATTTTTCCAGCACGAGTTTACAATATATTTGGAGAACATTTTCCGATACACACTCTGCTTTTTAACAAGGTGAAGGGAACTGAGCACAGTGCTTTCAAGCTGCAGAGAGAGGGAAAGCAGCTGTGAAGAGCCAGACAAAGAGATAAGAGAACAGCAGGAGTGTGCATGTGTGTGTGCCTGTGTGTGACAAAGAGTCATGG
Organism: Leptatherina wallacei; assembly: GCA_028567055.1. Classification (NCBI taxonomy): domain Eukaryota; kingdom Metazoa; phylum Chordata; class Actinopteri; order Atheriniformes; family Atherinidae; genus Leptatherina; species Leptatherina wallacei. Next base: position 21,363,464 of record JAOXYM010000014.1, read on the forward strand.
TGGGATTTAAACCCACAAGGCAGTGGATTGGTTAAGGAATCATGATGGAGTTTCTTGACCTGCTTTATTGGGTCAGATATCAGATACATCCCTGTGCACCAGTGTGTGTGTGCAAGTGAACATAAGTAAATGGTAGGGTATCACTTGCCTCCTGTCGCTGTGGCGTTTCTATAGCGACAGCCAATCGTCTTGACGACACATCCCTTGGGAAACCCCTAACGTGTTTGTATTCTTATTGACGCGCGTGCATGTGCCTGTGTGTGTGTGTTTATGTGTCTGCTGACCTTTCTAACAACGTTAATTCTCCATTGCACTGGCTTGCACTTCATTTCCTCTTGTCATTCAGATGAGCCTCATCACCATCAATTATGAAGCAAATAGGCAGACCGTGAACTGGTGCAAAGCTAAATATGCAGAGGGGATTTGGTTAAATGGCTAACTTGATTCAAAGCTCACTCTCTCTCATCCATTATATATGAGTCCTGCTTGACCCTTGGCCCCATGTTTAAATCTAACGCCAGTGCTTGTGTGTGATTCCCCACAGAGCTTCACCTTCCCCTATCATCTCTACATCAGACTGAGGAAGGTCAAACATCTTCTGGCAAGGTACAGAGACCTAGAAAGGTCCACAAAAAAGGGAAGTTTTTAAATTATAATAGAAATGAAAAAGGAAATTTAATTGCAGTCTTTGCCAATTCTGTTTTATTATACACACATCTTTTGTCATTTGAGTCTGTTTTTAGTGACACTGTGTCACACGCTGATAAATGGTGTTGTGTGTTATAACAAAATTACACCTAAGACTTGACACGTACTTGGGAAAGCGGCATTCACATAGGCAAGTATGAAATAAATCTAACATTACTGACAAACATTTCATCGTAACATAAAATGAACCTTGCATAAAACATTTAATTTATACATCAAAGCCTTGCTGTTGAGTCAGTAAATTTCAAGTGGAATGGAAGTTGTTTTGTTGTTTGTTGTGTGAGCTTTGCTGGCCAAAGCTTTCACTTGTAAGAAAACTCATCCCGTCTGCAAAAGGAATATAATGTGGTCGAGCCATAAGACAACTATGAAAGTGTTGCCAGATGCAATCAAAAGAAGCACAATTTGTGTCCATGTGTCTGATCACATGATTGGAGAGTGAATTACTCATGAGGAGGGAGATTGATTAGGGTCTTATCAGGGGTAGGCACAGTACACCATACCCTTTGTCATCAAATTGACCATAAATGCCTGTCAATCAGAGGCAGGGAATAGCCTGTTGTGTCCTTGTCAGTTTGTACAAAGGAAATGGTCCAGTTTGTATTGAAATCATTCACCATGCTCTGATATGTGGCTATTTTTTGTACTATCTTAAAAACCTTTAGTGCATTTCTCTCAGCTCCAGAATTCTCAACCAAATCTATTTAAAGAGTAGCTCTTCTGGGCATACAACACTTATTTGGGTGTAAACATCAGACAGGTTTAGAATAACTTCTGTTGTTTGCACCTTGTTCATACTGAGTGTGAATGCTGCAGGATTTCTGGCTGTTATTGTCATTATCACCATTTTTCCTGTAAGAGAATACTGTGGGAAACGTGTGTCTGTGGTCATTGCTCAAATAGGATGTGTGTGAAAGTCCTTGTGTGTGTGTAATTGGATGTACAGAGGATGCTGTTTAAAGTTCATAACTCTGACTTTGTCTGTTAAAAAAGAGGCTGACAGAGGAAATACACAGAGTTGAGTATAAACTTGATTTGGTCCATGGTTTATATTTGCTGTTTATGGACAAAACTAAGAGGGTTTCAGATGTTGAAAGAACTAACTTTGCTGGAATATCCTCATCATAGGTCCCAAATACACACTGCACTGCAGACACAGGCAAGTGGAAGAATTAATAAACTTAATTCTAATTTAAGAAATTTGGAACAGTATTTGACAGGAACAAACAAAACTTAAAAAGAGCTTTGCCCTTCTGCAAATAATTGACAAGGATTTGGCACTGAACAAAGTAGACCAAGGAGTATTTTTACAGATGGAGCTAAGAAGAGGTGTGGTTTTTGGCTTATTGACTCCAGGTGTCCAGGCAAAGCACAGATATAAGACTGACACAACCTAAAGAATGGACTGGGAGATAAATGATGAATGCATGGCATGAAACAAAGCAAGTAGCAACACATGCTAAATATAGCTGCTGTAAGCCATCTGCGTTAGCACAGTTTGTCAGAGTAAAGATTTGTAACCTCCGTAACCTTTATAACTAGAAAATTAAGGCTGACGCCATCAGGCAGACTGGTAGCTGCAGGTTGACTTCGGCATATGCTGCACGTTCCCTCTGCAGGATCTACATCCCTCTTGGCATAACAAGAGCTGCAAAAAAGGAGAGAGTAAATATATGATTATATCAAATACATTCAGCGAGGTGGTGCATGCAAAAAACATCAGAGCATACTACACAATATGGTGTCAAATTTGCATTTTCTATCGATCCAAAAATGTACAAATCGCATTTTTCTCCACATATCGGTCCCCGCCACGATAAATCTTTTACTCTCACATTTTTTGTTTGAATTATACTTCAAACTTTCTCCTCTCATTACTAATCTGTTTACTGCCAGAGCTTGTTACTGTAGCTACACAGATGCTATACTTCTCTCTAAGTGTGTTCAAGGTCCTTGTGTCTGACAACTCATTGGTAATCTTGGTTTATAGGACAAAAAGTGGCTCCCATGATACTGACGACCTTCTTTGTTTTGTGAAAGCCTTTCTAAACATATGAAATGTCATTAAAGCATTATCAGCTAAATAAAATGTATCTGTTTTCTAATTTTCCTCTAGAACGACTACAATCTCGTTACCTTACATGAGTGATAAAATTCCTCTTCTTGTGCATCATACTGTGCAGGATGGCCATAATCCTTCCAATGGCAGTGTGGCAGATAAAACCAGCCGCTATGACATCGGCGAGCTGGCTACATCCTCTCTGATAGGTGAGACACACAAACACACAAAAACAAACACATTCAGTCCATGTTGTGTGTAGTTCATGGTGTGTTTTATCAATTGAGCGTTTGAGGCTGGAAAAATTGTGTTAGTAACCATGGGAGGTTGGCAGTGTAATTCCTTTCTTCCCCCTTAAGCTCTCAAATACAAATATAAACCCTCTCCAACACACACATTTCCGTCTTTCATTAGATTTTCTCCTTCACCCTCATATCTTGCTTCCTGCTCTCCTTATGTTGGTGCCTCGTCTTCATATCGCCCCTCTTTGCTCCATCCTGCGTCTGCTTGCGTCATCTTTACAGCTTCTCTCGCTCTGCAGGAGGTTCATTATTTCAGTTAACGTGTTATGCCTTGCTAAACTTTTCCAAGTGACGGTTCCTTTATTAGGCTGACAGTGTAATTATGAAGGGCATGAAAACCTCATGATTTAGTTACACATATACAGATATTCAGCACACGGCTGAGAGGCTGACACCTGCTCTGGGAGTGACGGAGTCAATCCAATAAAAAAGCTTTTTAACATTTACTTAGACTAAATGAGATGTCAGCCATCACTTAATTTAATGATGCAATTTCTGCAGGTTGTTAGCGCCAACAACCTGAAGGCACAAATCAGATCTCACCGCGCTAACTCAAATATTATTGTGCGAATGTGATTAGATTTTTAATGTTATCGTGCACAGGTTGCTGCATGCGTCTGTTTGATAAATACATCAGGATTATGTGATTGTATTAACAGATCCAAGAGTCTGAAATATTCCTTTTTGGATTGCTCAATGAGAACTGATGTTGGACTGGAAAATATATATAAAAGTAGTATATAAATAAATTGTTATTCTGATAGTCTAATGTTTCTTAACATGCAGTCATTGATGTCCCATGAAAACAATGTGAAATTTAGAGTTTTTCTCTTTATCTCTTTGTATCATATAGATTCTTTTGTTGTGCATGTAAAAGATTAAGATTAGAGTTACAAGGCCCAGTGTCAATACTAAAACGAGTTTGTTTTCACAGAAATCCGAGCTTCTTATCTACCTTAAATGCCCAGGCTTTTCATGAGTTATCTACATCCTTTTACAGGAGCCAGCTTTTTCTATCAGGTGACAAGAAGTGATAGAGCAATGAACATTTAGAGTAAATTAATGTACATTTTAAACATCAATGCACATAAACATGATTTACACACCAAATTTAACTTTATAACCTGTGCATGGGCAGGCTTTTGACAATCAAATGAGGTTATCATTGACCATGGTTACATGCGCAGTTGAGTTTAACTTCTTTTAACTTCCTTTCTTTTATAGTTGCGTTTATTATTACAGAAGATAAACTACAGGCAAGTAATCTATAGGGAGTAAAGCACTGAGCACAGACTGGCTGTTGGCCACAATGCCCCCCCTTAAGATGTTTTTCTTTTTCCCTTCCCTCATAGGCAAGGAAATAAATTCACAAAGCCTCAGGTTTCATAACCTCCCCAGTTTGTTCATTATGTTTGTTTATGTACCAACAAAGCAAGGAGTAATGTTCTGCATAATATGATATATATCTATTTTTGTAAATGAATCTAATTACTGTAATAAACCTGGAAGCCCTTGTTTACTGTAGCAACATGATAAATAAGTCTTAGATAGAACTTCTTACAGCAACCAGGGAAGCTGAAATGATTTTGTTGATCATGGTCTTAGACATATTGTCCATCACAGAACTTTTCATATCAGGTTTCTGGTCCTGTTAATAACACCCAAGTTTAGCTTGGCACCCAGTGGGCAGTGACTGCATTAAACCCATTTGTCTGGTAGAAATATACTTCTGTTAGTTTCTTGTGGGCGGCTTGGCTCATCACCTACATCTATCTAAACCAGGGGCCTCAAGCTCCTATCCTTAAGGGCCACTGGGCTGCAGGGTTTGGATCAGGGCTTCTCAAGTACATATTGAGCTAGGCCAGATTTTCAGACGAACAAATTTGACAAGAGCCACAAATTGTCTTTTGCCAGTAAGTAGCAGGTACAATCAAACATTTTTTATGGCGGATGTTTTAATTCAGTTGTCATTCATCACCACATTTATCACAGCATACATTCTTGTACTATGCTAGTACAGCTCCAGTTGTAAGATGCAATCAGATGCATCTTTTTTTCCCCTTTCAGAGTTTTTTCTCACTCTGTGGCTACTTCTTACTTCTAAGTATCAGTATCCATTAATTCAACTAACCAAACAAACTTATATCTGCTATCGTTTTATTCATGTCAAACCATAAATAAATCCAACACATCCATATTTTTCACACTATGTTCATATTGTGGAACCTCCAGGAAGAATGTGTTAGCAATAGTTAGGAGCAACAACCAGCGGCTTATTCTCCTCCCCGGTGGGAACTCATGTTTGTAGTATTACTATTATATTTTATTTAGGCTTTAAACAATATACAAATGGAGTGATTCTTTTCCAGGCCTTGTCCGTTCCCATGTAAACTTAACCTTGAACCTTGAATCCATAAAAACCAAAACGCTAGCCTTCAAACCCTACAAGTAAATCTCACGCTCAGCAACAGTGGCTGAAAGGCGAGCTGCCACTGTAGCATCTGTTGTTTAGGGTTTGCTGCCCGGACACTGTATGGGGACAGACCGCCACTCCAAGATGGCAACTGAGACATTTTTTCCCCCTGCCATACTTTAAAGCTGTATGTTGGCAGAATCCTGAGTCAGGCCACATGGAAGTTAGTTCTGGGCCACCAATTGAAGCGGGCTGGTTTAGATGTTTCTCTGCCTCAACACACCTGAATGAATGAAATTAATCCACCAACTTAATGTTCAATGACATTAATTTGAGGAAGGTGTGTTGAAGCAGGGAAACTAAAACCTGCAGAACATTGACCCTTAAAGACCAGTTAGAGATCCCTGATCTAAACTAAACTCGACGGCCCATTTATTAGGTATACTTTGCTAGTATAAGGTTGGACCCTCTTTTGAATTCAGGACTCATTTCTTTGTGGCATTGATTGAACATGGTGTTGACAACGTTCCTCGCACATTCTGGTTCATATTAACACGATAGCGTCACACAGCTGCTGCAGATGTGTCGGCTGTCAGCTATTTATGTTTTCATTTTAGAAATATGTGAAAACTTCAAAGTAGTCATGCTTACTACCTTAAATATTCCAATATACAGCACAAATAAAAAAATAAGTTCTGAAGAAAAGGTTTCAGGAGTGTCCCATTAAAATAATGAGGCTATAACTTTGATCAAATCATGTACAATGTGAACGTATATCTGCATATGTAAACTGTGATAAAGTTAAGCATAACAAAAGTAGATATTTTCACACAAACAATTCAGGTGAGGACTTTAAAATATCAATTTTGGCATCGCTTGTGCCATATGAACTGTCTCATGTAGAAAACAATGTTTCATTCTTATATCACGAATCATTTTCAATAGAAGCATGTGCAATAGGTGTTTTTGTATTCAATCGGACCTTAATAAATTTACCACGTTTTCATATATAAAAAAAATTAAAAGACCACAAAAAGCAACAAAGTGTTGAATCCAAATGAAGCAGGTTTACTTTGATCACCTGGAAACATTTCTATAAAAATCTAATTGTGAGAAAACAGAGATACAACATTATTTACACAACTCTCCATTTGGCATCTTATGGAAAAAAGTTTTTCTATAGAAATGCAAAATGTAAAAAAAAACAAAAAAAAACTACACAAATGTAAAACAACTCTTACCACAACGGGCCACTTATTTACACGTGACAATCAGGAAGTTACTTCCCATCATGCCACATCTGGAAGCAGTTCTTTTTTGAGGAGAGACAGAGAGGAACCAGACACTTCCTGCAATACACTGCTGTCTTTACTCTGGGTATTCCAGCTTTCAGACACCTCTTGCAATGCTTCCTAGCCCTTGTTTCCTCGTTGTCATAGAAAGCAGGCATGCACGTGTTGGGAAATGATGGAGGTAAGATGTCTGCTGAGCTTTCAGCAAACTCCAGCATCTCCTTGACTAACTGCTCCCTGAAGGTCTTGTGGGTGAGGGGCTTTGTCTGGTTGGGATCTGTCCTAAACTGGAACAGCTCCTTGTGTAAGAGGTAACTGTTGACTACAGCAATGTCTACAAAGTGGTAAAAAAAAGTCTTGTACCACTTCTTCGTCTTGTAGCAGACGCTGTACGATCCAATCAGTGCATCGGACAAATCCACACCCATGTTGTGATTGTAGTCCAGGATGCAGTCTGGAACGGGTACGGACTCGTTTAGCCAGACTCCAGCCACCTTCACATTTCTTTTTACAGTCTGTCCACTGTAGGCCTGATGCACCGTGGAGCACACTGCCACCTCTCTCGTGTCCATCCATTTAACACAGAGGAGTTTGCCGCTCCTCGTCCAGCGAATGTCTCCCCTCTCAGCTCGTTCAGGCAGGTCATTGGTCTGCGTCCGTGGGAAGCTGATGTGATGTTTCCCGATGATCCCACAGCAGCCAATGTTCTTTTGGGACAAATCATTAAAGAGAGTGGGACTCGTATAAAAGCCGCCAGTGTACAACATGTAGCCGCTACCAAGGAAAGAAAAGGGCAGAAGGTTCATCACAGCAGAGTAACCCACACTACAACCCGTGGTGGACTCTGTTTGGGATGTGTGCACAAAAAAGTTCCACGTGTAGCCGGTAGACGAATCGGCCAACACATGGAGTTTATATCCCCACTTTGTTGGTTTTTTCTTGACGTACTGCTTCATGCTGATGCGGGTTTTAGTGGTGACCATCCGCTCATCCATGGATAGATTCTTGTATGGGTGGAAATGGGTTTTGCAGGCGTTCACCATGTCTGTGTACAGGGGCTTTATCTTAAAAAGTCTGTCGTACTCAGAAGTTTTCTTTTTCTTTTCATTTTCTTCATATTCATTTGGGCTGCTCAGATGAAGTGACCACAAAATTGCCTCAAAGCGGTCCCGTGTCATCTTCTCACAGGGGAAGGGGAAGTTGTACGGCCATTCATTGCTCCAGTAATCAGACCTGTGCTGGACTCTCACAAGGCCAGTGAAAAGGATAATGGCTAAAAATGTGTAGAAGTCCTTTACTGTGAGTGCTTGCCACTTGAACTTCATCCCAGCTAGCTGTCTTTTGTCAGCGTTGAGATTTGTGTTTTCAATTATTTTTGTGACAACAGAGGTAGAGAAGAAAAGCTGGAACAGGCTGATGGGAGCCCATGGTTTGGTGGTATCAAATGTAGGGCCAGGGGTCCTGGCTGGAATAAATCTATTACAGTCAGGTTTGATGTCCTTCTCCTCTTTGTTATACCACCTGTCCCCCGCCTCATTCTCTGTAGATATCAGCCTCCTTTTTACAGGGTTTTTGATAGAAGTTCCCAGAGATGAGCATCCCCTGTTCTGCTGAGTGGTGGGGGAAGGTGTTGATGGGCCTGACTGAGGTGTTACCTGTGGGGGCTGTGAAATTCCTGAGGCCGTTTTTGTTTGATGTGTTGGGGTTGAAGGTCCTGAGACATTAGGAGAGGATGGCTCGTAATCCCCATCATCATACTTATACTCATCTTCATCACTAAACACCCAACTGTGGCAGAAACATAAATGTATTAATTCAGTGGCCTGATTCTGAAATGACCATTACAGGTAAACAAAAAGGAAAAACACGAGGTAAAAGTAAACACGCGCACACACAGACACACAATGTTGTATCATCAGACTATAACTATGCCAGAATTTTGCAATAACAAAGCTGCTAGCAAGATAAACTGAAAATGTGGGCATCTATAAATCTATAAACATCCCATACTCGTCTGATCCAGGTGGCCAGTGACCCAAATCACTGCTGTCTTGTGTCTCGGGATACAAGAGGTCTTCCTCTTCTGATGATGAGTCAGAGACACACACAGTGGACCCTGCGTCCTTCTCCAGGAGTTCCAGGGCTTCCTCAGCGGTGTACTCTGACTTCGACCTTTGCTTGGACATCTTTCTTTCACAATTTACAACAAAATTGTAAACAATTAATCCACCTCAAATGCAGATAACGTTGAGGTTGTGAAACGTGTGTACTGTTATATTGCCTGTTATTTGTATGTGAATACGCGGGCCTCAACCTCTGCATCGGATTGGTCGATATGACTGAATCGCACCCCATTCAACTAATCAAAGCCAATAGAAATAAAGACACACCCACAGTACTGAGATTGACAACAACCCTAGCCAATCAAATTCAACAAAACGCTATTGTAGGAAGTGCAGTTTTCCTCAGGGTCCTAAAGACAACGGTGTTCGCCATTCGCCAATAAAACACCAGAGGAGGTGAAGGAAGAAGAAGAAGAATCCCAAAGATTCAAGATTTTTGTTGTGTTGTTCCATCAAAAGGTTAAATTAGTTAGACACATGTAGAAAGTGATAAATAAATTCAAGAAAATGATAGCATCATTAGGTGTTTGGTAGGGAGAAACTGGAAAGGATATAAGACTATTTTCATGTTTTCTGTTTAATTAGATAATGCAATATAACTACATTCTTTAATGATTAGTGCTTCTAGGTGGTCCTGTATGTGAGGGATTCTCGCTTTTAAATAAATAAATATTTTTCTAAAAGTCGTTCCAGTCACAGCAGCATGTGAGTCTCAATCTGTGAGCAACATTTTTGTTTTCTCAAACTACCCCAAAAAGACAAGGATAGTGTTGGAAGTGATTAATACGTCTTTCTCTCTCTTTTTTCCCCAAAGGCAGGCAGATTTGTGGGCTGCTTGAGGTATTCATTAAGTTTTCTTTTAGGTTTTGGCTGTTTGTTTTGGCCATTTGAAAGTATGTCCGAGCTAACATGATACTGCCCCTCTATTTGGTCAGTATAAATGAACAACTGTTTACTTTTTGGCTAGCTAGCATGCAATCTACATCAACGTCCGTGAAGATTCACATTCATCTACATCATTGTATCCAACGTTGGTTGGATCAAGTCAATTTGACTGGGTTTAGTTTCTTAAAGATGTCTCGCTCTCATCCAGAAGGACTGTTTCATCTCTGATGGAGCTAGTGGGAGATCTCACTTATCCATTATAGCCCAAATTAATGTGTCATTGTGTGGGACTTGACAACAAGTTATTGGATACATTTAATTTTATTCAGATGTGTTGGAGCAGGGAAACATCTAAAACCTGCAGAACAAAGGTCCAGAGTTGAAGAGCCCTGTTTTAGAGTCTATGGCTATTGTTGAAAGTCATCACTCACCTGAGGTCTCATTAGATTGACCATCATCCAATGTTTTACTGGAACTTAAGTGTGAATGGGTGTCATTAATCTTGGGATAACTGAAAACATGCTGTTGTAGGTGGGGGAGATGTGATGTCAGCCCTACTCTCTATGAAGTGGAGGGTTTTCTACTCTTATAAAGATAAACATTTAATACCATCAAGGTAACCTCAGTAGAATTCTCTTTTTCAGCCTCTGCAGTTTTGGCAGTACTGTATATTTTTCAAAGGGGTTCAGCAATCTACCAGCCTCGTGTATGAAGCCATTCGCCTGTCTGTTGGTCCTTGCTCAGAGACTGTAGAGGTGGTGTGTTGGGTATGTGGATTCACCTGTAATGCTGAGTTCTCCGGGTTATCCAGGTGTTGCATATTACCTGGAGGGAGATCTTCTCAGCTGTTGTAACTATGCACTGCAGGATTTTTCGACAGGCTTCTTCCATACCACACAGTTATGCACCTGGTGAGGATGCTCTTAATGGTGCCACAGTAGAAAGTGTGCATGATGGGGACCAGGGTTCTTGCTTTTTTTTAGTTTACAGAGAAAATAGAGGCGCTGCTGTGTTGTCTTGGCTAGTGATGCAGTGTTGTTGTTCCAGGAGAGATCCTTTGAGATGTGGACACCCAGGGACCTGGCGCTGGTCCCTCTCTATGCTCAGTGGAGGCTATCCTGAAGTCGACTACATCTCCTTTGTATTCTCCTCAATGAGAATTAGATTTGGTCACTGCACCGCACTGTCAGTCGGCTCACCTTGTCTCTGGAGACTGTTGCTGATGAGACTCGCTATTGTTGTCCCGTCTGCAAACTGCTGCTGTGAGAGAGAGATTGTTGCTGTGCTCTGGTGTGCAGTCATGGGTCAGTAGTGCGAAGAGGAGGGGACTAAGCACACATCATTGAGGGGTCCCTATGTTCAGTATGATGGGTCTGGATGTGTTGCTGCCGACTTGGATTGTTTGTGATCTGCCGGTCAGTAAGTTGCACATTGAAGTATTAATCTTTAAACCATCAAGTCTCCGGATTAGTTGTTTTGGGGATGATCATGTTCAATGCTTGTGCTGTTAGAGGTCAAGTTTACCCTTCTATTCATCAGGGTAGCTATACCTCCTTGCCTGAATTTGTAACCAGCTGATTACACATGAGGAAACTGTGCTGTGGGATGTACATACATTGTTGCCGTGAAAAATGAATTTTCTGAAGTGAGACAGTTTCTGCTTGTAGATTATGCAGCAGAGAGAGCACCACACACATCCCAGGTGAAAACCCTACTGGACTGAGTGCAGCATCAATGCTGAAAGGGTATGTGTGAATGTACCCCCAGTGCACGTGTGCATGCATGCTGAGTCATGCGTCATCTATTGACAACATTTTTTGTTTGCCTGTTCTTTTATGGGTGTGCGTTTGTGCATTGTAGAATGCTGGTGTGTGTCAGCGTGGTCTGCGTCATGCAACTGTCTGTATGCAGTTCACGTGTTAGGATTAATAAAGTGAAATGTAAGATTGCAGCTGGTTGGAAAAGATGAAAAAGAAGAAAAACCGTTCAATACAAAACAAACATTCATGATATACCTATTATTAACTTCAGGATTCTTTATTATTTGTCTTGGTTTAAGGGGCACTGCTGCACAATATGAACAATTAAAACAGCAAGACCATTTAATAACACACCAGGGACAATAAAATCTAAGACAGTTAAACAAATAACACAATGTAAAGACAAGTAAAGTCAGTCTGCAATAAATGCTAGCTTATCAGAGGCAAAATTGGCCATACATTGCTTTATAATAAACACATCTTCCTGTTTGTTCATTAAGCTTGATGGACAGAGAAATAAATTCATATTTGCACCCGTTGTGTTGCACAGGGGGACCTTATATCTCCTCTCTGAGTTCTACAATATATATTCTGTGTGCAGAGCATGGGAGCTGTCAGTTAAGATATTGTTTGCCTCCTAAAGCTTAAGATGAGTATGCCCCTTGATCTTACCAGATATTCTTATTAGGTTGTAAACCTGAGCCTTATATGACTGTTAGGTTCCCAAACCAGATGGTGATTACTGTACTGAAACATGGACTCTATTGTAGCTCTGTAAAAAACTTGCATTACCATTTCACAAATGTCAAATAAATTGTGTTTGCTGAAAATGAAGGTGCTGGTGGATTCTGGCACACACAGTGCAACCTGTGTCCACCAGCTAAGTCACTGTCAAAGTAAACACCAAGGCATTTGTATAAGGTCACCTGTTTAATGGTAGTATTATGTGTGGTGACAGGGCTCCAGTAAACAGCTGATCTGGGATCCCACAGCATCTCCGTAGGGTTTTTGTTTACCCCAGTCTACAAACCTTTCCACCACAGCTCTGTGGGAGTACCCTGAGTAGGCTGTGTTGTCAGAAAACCTCCCAACATGCTGATATAATAAGGACCAACTGCTTTAAGTTGTGGCCTGTTAATGAGGAATGATGAGTTTACATTTCTGGACAAATTTTCCATGGAGAATATGTGGCTGAATTATATCAAAACCTGAGCGAAAATAGATAAACAACATTGTAGCATATATATTTGGTTTTTCAAGGTGCCTTAGGGTGGACTTGCTTTAATGCTGATCTGGAATCACTTGTGCTACATTCTCTTGTATAAACAAACTGGTATCTGACTAGTAATGGCTCCACATCTGCTCTTTAGTGATTACAAAATAAAAATTGAGGTAATTTGTGTTTGCGTGTAATTTCTGGCAGTTTCATGTATCATCTACAGCAAGGATCACCAACTCCAGACCTCTTGGTCTAGTGTCCTGCAGGTTTAAGATGTTTTCCTACTGCAATACCCCTGACTAGGTGAGCTAAAGAAAAAAATCACAAAGCTTCAAGTTTCAAAAGCTCCTCTGTTTGTTCAATATGTTTGTTTATGTACCAACAAAGCAAAGAGTAATGTTCTGCATAATATGATATATATCTATTTTTGTAAATGAATCTAATTACTGTAATAAACCTGGAAGCCCTTGTTTACTGTAGCAACATGATAAATAAGTCTTAGATAGAACTTCTTACAGCAACCAGGGAAGCTGAAATGATTTTGTTGATCATGGTCTTAGACATATTGTCCATCACAGAACTTTTCATATCAGGTTTCTGGTCCCATTAATAACACCCAAGTTTAGCTTGGCACCCAGTGGACGCTGACTGCATTACACCCATTTGTCTGGTAGAAATATTCAGATAAATATACTTCTGTTAGTTCCTTGCATACGTTGGGAATTGCCAACTCTGGACTTCGAGGGCCACTTCCGGTTTTATGTTTCCCTGCTGCGACACACCAGACCCAAATGAATTAATGGGTCATTGTGCAGAACTTCACAACAAGAACAATTTCTTTTGAATCAGGACTATTAGAGCTGTAAACATATAAAACTTATTTGTCTGGTGAAATGAGTTTGTCATGTCATTTTGCTGTGTAGTGAACTTACTGCTCTATCAACGTTTCATGCCAAATCCCTATATTTCCTTGTTTGAAATGTACTGGAAAACCCAGTTCCTCATGTAAACCAATGTAGGGTAGCTCAGAGTAAGTTAACCCAGAGTTTCTTTTTAGACTCAGTTAGTTGAACCTCCTTTCTGGAACAGGCTTCTTGAAAAATGTTTAAGTTGTTAACAAATTAACTAAGGAATTATAACTTCCCCGTTGCTGCCTAAGGTCCAAATTTAAACATGTTAGTACAGGTTGAATGGTATCAAACCAATTACAACATGAACATTTTATGAAATCAATTATGTACAATGAAGAAAAAACAAAACCAAACAACAACAAAAAATTAAATAAAAAGGAAGTACATAAGAAAAAAACAAGTGTTCAGAAATGTATTGAATGCTCTCCAGCAGGGGACACAAAAGAGCAAAAACTAAATTAAAAGTCGAAGGTCTTCATTAAGAGGACTTTTTCATAATGGAATTTGTACACTGTCGCTTTCACATGTTAAAATTCACAAATCCACAAAGCTGCACAAACATCACACAATGTACTTCATTCAGTAGATGCAGGATGATTGCAAGTGCTCGCACATAAAGACAATCATAGAGCAGAAAGCAAACACCTGATGAAAATATTCAACAAAAGAAGAAGAAAATTAGATTCCTGTAAAAAAAACATTTTCCAATAACAGCACCGACGGCTGAGATAGTTTTCTTCATTTTTTCGAGATAACCTCTGGCCTCCATATAAACAGTTTTTCCCCACAATAGTAATTTCACCGCCTCAAATCTTCTTTTGTTGATGTTGTTTAGACCTTTAGCTGTAAGACTGTCTGGATTGCTGCTCAGAGATTTGTAGTTGCAGAATAATCCAAAGCTGCTTTTCTTAATTGAGATTCCATATCTTTTTTACCTCTTTTTCTGACTTACTGTATATAAAGGCAAGAACAAGATAAATAATAAATGTGAATTCATAATTTACTGGTATCATGTCACACTCTCTGTGTGCCCCAAAGACGACTTTATGACCATTCTATTCTATTTTGCTTAAAATCTACTAAACCCACATTTGAAATGACCACAGGGATCATATTTTTCTTATCATTAGAAGGGAAATAACCCGTCCGTCAGTGTCGGGTCCTCCTGAAAGTATTTCATGTGAGGAGGTGTAAAAACACCTTTCTAACAATAGGGTCATGTTTAATGAAATTACAATTGAATGAATTGTAGGGAATTTACTGGGAAGTGTATTCTGTGACAGAACAGACCAAATTTATCCTGAAGAACTTGATGCCTTTTTTGTAGTTTTTTTTAGTGCTGTTAATGGATATCATTATTTATTTCTATGTTTTTACTTTTTTTTGTCTCCATTCTTGGTATTCTTGTCTACTGTGAGCTGATAAACCTTTTTTATTGTCCAGGAATTTGCAATAATCTTGCATTGATAAAATGAGGGCACTGTCTGTTGTTTGTGCTGCTATGTTTGAGCTGTAAACCATCAATCATGGCTCTTTGGACAATCTCAACAAAGGTTAATTTATCTTTTTTGCAAGGAGATGGCCTCCAACATCT
Organism: Leptatherina wallacei; assembly: GCA_028567055.1. NCBI lineage: Eukaryota > Metazoa > Chordata > Actinopteri > Atheriniformes > Atherinidae > Leptatherina > Leptatherina wallacei. Next base: position 21,378,730 of record JAOXYM010000014.1, read on the forward strand.
TTTTCTTTATGAAAACCAGAGAAAAAACTAGCAGCAAGTGTCACAGTCTACAATTCAGCATGCAGAGGAGTGCCTGGGCGTTACTTAAATGACAGTGAAAAGATTGTGGTGTTTATCTATCTTGGTTTCACAGAGACCAGGCTTCAAGGAGCTCTCCCTCCTCCTCAGTTTAAAATATCCCTCCATTGTCTGCTGGTTGTTTTTCCCTTCTATCCAATCTGACCTGTTCTCCTGGTTCTGACATGTTTCTCCTCTTTTGACATAAGATTCTTACTTTAACATTTTTTTCTGTCTCTTTCTTGACCTTTACCTTTCAACCTTTCTTTGCTTCACTATCAGTTTAATTTTCTCCACTGCAACACGGCCGACTTAGGCTGTCAATTTCACTTCCACTCGTCATTTTCCCAGACCTTTCTGCCCTTGTCTCCTGTGATTAAATGAAATGATGGCTTCTTTGTTGTTTTGTCCAGTGATTCAATAGGTTATGAATAAAACATTAATGTAGAGACGCAGGAATACTGACTCATAGATACTGCTTGATGGAAGAGTCCATTTAGCACTAGATTTAGAGACCTCAAGGATGTGCAACTGATTTGGGACTTTACGTTCCCCTTAAAAGCTGAAAAATAACAACAAAAAAATTTAATGTTTGATAATACAACATTTCCCGAAGACCTATTCCTTCTTCTCGTCCTTCCTTTGTTTAGGCCTGGTGGCAACAATAAAGGAGCGCATCACCAAGCCAACGGCGATGGCCCAGGGGCGAGTTGCCCACCTGATAGAGTGGAAAGGTTGGGGTGGATGTGGTGAGGCTGGGTCTAGTGGTGCTGGTTGGAGTGGAGCCCGGGGCAAAGGAGGTGGAGGCTGGAGTGGGATGGGGGCCGAGCTGCAGGAGGATGAAAAATTCTACTCCCAAATGACAGATGAGATAAAGGAAGCTCGCTTTGCTGCAGGTGAGACAGATGGATGAGTTTAATTCAAGAAAACAAGATGTGGTCACTGGAGATGAGGCTCTGATCCCTCTGATATTGTTTTTGTTTGATTAGCTTGGGTTACAAAAAAATCAATAGCCCTCAGGGCTTCCTATGACAGTGGCTCAAATCTTGTGCTTTTATTGAGTTTTCCTTAATTTGTGACATTGGCAGACCTTTTGAGAAACAACGGGGGATCAGTTCCATGAGAAAAACAAAATGAAGTGTTTTTTTTCTTTGTTCCTTAGGTGTAGCAGAACAGTTTGCTCTGGCTGAAGCAACCATGAATATGTGGTCCATGAGTGACAACTCAGAGCAGCCGTCAACAAGCTTTCAAGGTTGGTGAGTCACTGGAGCTTGGATTTCTACTTAATTTCTGACAAGTATGCAGTAAATCCTGCAAACTCTACTGAATACAAATGAACCAAAAGATAAAAAAATTAAATGCCGCTTCTTCTCTAATAGTCTCAGTCTGGCTTTTGCCAATTATAATCCCAAAGTCATTATCTGAAGCCTTTTATTTAAAGTTGATAATGAATTTTGCAGACAAAAGAGACAAAAACAGACAAAAGGAATTATTCTTGTTTCCAAAGGAAGCTGCTTTTAAAGCTTGATAAAATGAAAATAATCATCTGGTTCTTGAAAATTCTCACCTTTATGGTAAGTTCAACAACCCCGCTCCTAGTAAAAGATGAATGCTAATGTAGAATTCGTTACACAACAAGCATATTAACATGCTGTTATTCAGTATGTTACTCAATATATCTAATTTTATCAACATATCGCATGTTAGAAAGTCAATTATCAATCTTTTAGAGGTTTATTTTGGTCTATCTGTAATCCCCCCCCCTTTTTAAAAAAAATTGTTTTCTGTTTTCAATGATGAAATAACACTATAAAGGACTTCTTACAAGAGTCTTTGTTTGCATTCTTTCATCGTCTTGTCAAAGATGACAGCTACATGCCATGCAGGAACTGATCAGGGCCCCTTTCTTCCTGTTTAACTTGCTACTTGTGCATCTCTTGCATTACTTTACTATAAAATCTTCTAGCAGCATGAGAAAATCCATGCGTTCCCTATTAATATAAAGTGTTTAACTAATAATGTTGTCCCTCTTCAGCAGCACAGAGCCACTTCTTGTCTCAGTTCCTGCTTGATGGTGGAAGTGTCGGGGTTCCCCAACATCTGTACAGCATTCATGCCCAGGCTTACGGCAACAACAGTCTAACCAGCCTATTCCACGCACCGCCAGCCAGCTCCATTTCTCCATCATGTAATGTTCAGCAGGATGGAGAGCATCCTTTAGAGCACAGATGCACAGTGACTGCAGAAGCTGCAGTCCGACATGTAGACAGCAGCTCGCTGTCTGAGGATGATGTTTTTTATAACTAGACTTGAAAAAACAAAAGAAAAAACAGCAGGAACCTTGATTGCATTCTTTAAAATAAGACTCAGCGAGAAGACTCTCAACCACCAGCAGTGAGTGACACTAAAAGGCAGACATCTGTGAGACATTTCAAGAGGCAATTCTTGGTCTTAAGCCTGGCCTTTGGATATCAAGACTCTAAATAGTCTTTTCTCTTTTGTTTAAGAATAAACCAAATGTACATAGCTATGTTCAGTTTTTTAATCAGCGTACTTTGAACTCTGAGTTGATCTGTGAAGAGTCAAATGACACAAGCGTAAATATCTTGTTATAAATAATGTTTTAATATAGGTACGGTATAAGGTTGTCAAACATTTGTTTTAGATCTCTTTTTCTCTTATGGTAGGCTAATGGACTGAGGATCTGCACTTGGTTAAAGTTTGATAAGTGGAAACTGAAAATGTATATAATTTTATATTTTTCAACTAAATGTAGAGAAAGTAAAAATGTGTCTGAGAGCCACATACGGAGCAGGAGAAGGGTGCAGTCTACATGTGGTTAGCGTGCATTGCTGTTTTTCTGTCATCAAGTGTGTGTTCTTCAGTCTGAGAGATGGATGTTGAAAGGAAGTGTTAGCCCTATTGTCATGGTATTCTTTTACATGAGGTTTAAATATAGTGATGATGCAGTGTGTTGTGGCTATCTCCCCTTTTGTTACCTGATTGTTAAATGATGTTCAGACTGTGGGTGCAACGGGGCAACAAAAGCTGTGTGGTTAGCAGGATTGCATCCATCATCAAAATCCTCCAGGAAAATTACAAACATGGGAGGTTACTGTCCCACTACACAAACAACATCTGTGGTTAATTCATCTTTTCTAGAGTTGTATTTGGTTAATATATGTCCATCAGATTAAAGAATAAAGATGAATAACTGGATATATAAGACCTGATAAACTTCTGAAAGGTAAGTTTGATAAGTTGCTTGATGTCTGCTAGCAACAGAAAAACAGAAATGAACCCTTCTCTGCTTCTACAGATAGTACAGTTTCTTTGAAGTAGTGTGAATGTGCATTCGGACTGGTGCAGACAAAAGAAGCAAAATCTGGTTTACTTGAAAACTAGAGGTCTTGGTTCACTTGCAAGTGAACACTGGACCATCCAGGGAGCCAATGAGAGGTGTACTCTATCATAGTGCAACATGCTGGATATCTCGCTGCCTCTCCGGCTGCTTATACTGGACAGATTCGAGTGAAAACCATATTAGAATTGAATACCAAAGTTGAAATAGAATTGCATAAATTCTTTTTGCTCCATTGTTTACTTGCAAATTGCAAATGACCCATTTTTGGTTCTGGTCAATTAATGAGCCGTATTTTCCTCTTCTTTTTTCTTGGTCAGTGGTCGTTTCGGGGAATATCGCTCCAAGCAAGCAGTTGTAACTGCGTGACATTTAGGTGGTTTGGTCCACTTGAGTAAAGTGCAGTGTGAAAGCAGAAGGTGCAACATTTCTCAGCATTAAAGCTTAAGAAAAACGAGTCAACCGGACTATCTATGACTATAGTGTGAATGTGCTCTATGTCAAAGATGCCATACAAAGGAGAAGAGGTTTCACTTTTCGTCTTCCATGGTTACTTGCTAACATTCCTCTCACCAGTTTATGGTTCCAGTTAGAGTTAACCCTTGCGCTCTCCTGGCTCGCACTCGGGTCAAAACGTCCCCTTGCCCGGGTCAAAACGTACCTCTCCGCCA
>JAOXYM010000014.1:21382918-21400381 GCA_028567055.1 Leptatherina wallacei
TAGATAGATAGATAGATAGATAGATAGATAGATAGATAGATAGATAGATAGATAGATAGATAGATAGATAGATCACACATATACACATATTTACAAGATAAGTAATTAAAATGAATAACATATGTATATCAGTTAGGATTTAACATATATAAGAGTAATACCCAAGGCTATGAGGTCACTGTTGTAAAGTCTGATGGCTGTAGGGACAAAAGATCTCCAGAGCTTCTCAGTCCTGCAGCTCGGCCTCTCACTGCAGCTGCTTCTCTGTCTTGTCCAAAGTAGCCTGCTGTTTCCTCCTCATCTGCTGCTCCACCACAGTTCTAATAGGGTCCAGCTCTCTATGTAGCACAGAACTGGCCATTTTTAGCAGTTTGTTCCAGATGCCTATAGTCTTTGTCTGTAGTGCCACTCCCCCAGCAGACAACAGCGTATAAAAGCACACTATATAGCACACAATAACAGTGTGATAGAACCTGAGCCGCCTGAGGAAGAAAAGGTGACTGTCTTTTCCTGTGTTTGTGTTGGTAGACCAGTTTCTGGTCTAGAACCACCCCCAGGTATTTGTAGGACTGCACAGTTTCTATATGTTCCTATTTTATTTATTTTTTTATTACACATGGTCACTGACAATTCAGACTGTTGCAACATCCAGATGTCAGCTGGGAGTATAATGGCTGAAAGAGTTTAAGGAACCACTAAAATAGGTGGTTTGTAATCTGCATGTCTAACTTCACCAGTAGATTGATCAATGCACATTTGTAGAGAGCTTTGGTGTGGTACACACAAACAGCAGTGTGATGATAGTTGCATGTGCATCCACAAAGTCACAACTGCACATGTTGGTTGAGACCGTGAAACCATCAGTTGGCCTTTAGCAGTATAGCTTCATGACAAAGAGGAACAGCATCGGATTTCAAAATGTAGCCCACATTTACTGAAGATTTCATTTAAGTTTTGAGCCACTTCTCATTCTGTTGATATTGACTGCATTTTTGTCAGGACATAAGAAAACCTTTAGCATTATTACCCAGTACACTAGAATAACACTGTGATATAGTGGATTTCAAACCAAGCATGATTCATTCCTAATCCTAAATTATGGTGTTTTTGTATCTAAACCTAAAATAGCAAGAGAAAAAAAGGATACATTGAAAAGGAAATTAAGAATAAAGAAGTGGTAAGAAATACTTGTCTTGACCTGATCTCAAACTCAGATCTCGTGATTCAGAGTCATAACTCAGGAACTAATATTTACAGAGCAGATATTGACTGAGATGTGTGGTTTAGCAGGATAAACACACCACCGGGGATTCACTGTGTCAACTGGTGAACTACTCAACAGCCTTTGTGTTCATACCCACTAAATATTATTCTGGGTAGATGTAGTTATTTATTCCAGAAAGTGCAGATCAGTGAATGAGGCAGTGGTGCTATCTACTCTGTAGATGAGATACTAATTACAATAAACACAAGACAATAAGCTCTGATGAACGTTTACCACCAGTTAATGAGAGTTTTGTTTATGTGCAAACATTGTTGCACTTGGGGAATGAAGGAGTGATATCGTTATCAGACGCAAGCTTTGTTGCATGCTAATCAGACAGAGATGCACTTGTGTAGGCTTAAAAGGATGGTCACTTATTTCCTTTGAGGCGCTTTCTAGATTTCTTCAGCCAAGCCCTCAAATATTCGCTTTATCTGAAAAACATTAAAATACAGGAAGGAGAGGGAAGATATAGATTCTGAATTAATAAGTCGCTACTTTTCCCCTCCTACACACAGAAAAACCTGAACAAATCCACACAGATACAATCTTGTTTGCAAAAAATCAAGTGCATCTGTGTGAAACAAACATCTACAGATAGATATGTCAGTCATGCAGATTCATGATTGTGGTAAATGCACATATGATGCAAAGACTTGTTACCTCTGGCCATGTGATGTGCCCAACTAGCCTTCCTCTGTCTACCACGAACAGGGTGTGAGCTCCAACAAGACTCAGTATACTGTGGGCCTGGTAGGGCAAAGAGAAAGTGATCTAAATGGACAGATTTTATATCGAAAATCTTCTCATATGTCAAAAATTGACGAGACGACTAAAAATGATATCATGTAATTAAATCTCCAATAATTGTTTTTCTGTAGCCTTTCACTTTAGTTTTCACTTCAAAGAAAGTGAAAGAAAAACTAAATCAGCCCACTGGTTTTTTCTTTCTTTCTCCATATCACCTAAAGGTTAAAGAGCATTTTGGGGTTGTATCTTAGCCACCTGATGATTTATACATTCACTCAATCACAGCTCTGTATTTTGCTTTATGTACTCTTGAAATATCTAAGAGCTAAAACTTGCACTGTGTTCGCCAGCTTGGCCCTGACTGTTTCTGTTTGATGTTAACTGCTGAATCATATAAAGTAGGTTTTTATTGCTGAGACCAGCTGCCTGCTGTGGCTGAATGATGCGGCAAGAGTGAACAGTAAATTTATGAGCCATGCAGCAAAGGAAACTTGGTATAAAGCTTTATAAATCTGCAGGGTGCTGCAGATGAAGGTAATAATTCTCTGTGTGCTCATCGTGGGACACTGTCCACACTCTGTTGCTACTGTTTAAATATAGAGCTGCTAGGCTAGCATGGGACAGGGGAAAAAAGACCTTAAGGTTCTTCTAAGTAATACAGAAATGTTAAAACAATGATGTTAGTGGAATTTACCACTAACTTACCAGAAATGATACCAAATTGAATTATTTTTTGGGGGCATGGCTTTTGGGATGTGCAGGGATTCCCAAGTTGGTCAACATAACCGTGGTCCGACACATTGCCTTGAAAAATTGCAACAATTGTCAGTGACGCTTTCTACACCTAACCATGATTCTTTCCTTATCTTAATCCGTAATGTGTAATGAAGTAGTTAAGTAGTACAGCAAAGGAAGTCAAAATGAAAACAGAAAAGAAGGTTGGATTACAGTTTAAGTCTCCGGCTTGGGAGTCAGGTGTCTTCCCCCTTCTGCCCCTCCTGTCTCTTTTATCAGTCCATGTTATGCAGCTATTGTCACACTGGTCATTGCATGAGCAAATTGTGACATCAATACAATTGTACTGGCTCCTGAGGTACAATGGACTTGTTTTAATCTAAATCCTAAATATAATGATGTCAGTGTTCTGCAGGAATAGCATTATAAAAGCACTATACATACACAAATGTAACCAACTTATCTACTTTGTTTTTAAGTGGTTGTTACACCTTTTTGGGTTTTGATGGGTTGCATACATGCCTGTGGAGACAGACCTGCCCACATAAGCTTCTCTGTTGTTCAAATGTGCCAGAAAACATGCAACAAAAATGAAGAGGAGCACAGCTGGCAGATTTCAAGCGGAAATAGTCCAGCATGTTAGGTATTATGATGTCAGTTTTGGTCACATTTGTCAACATGAATGAACAGTGATCCAGCGAGCATGAACTTTGCATTATTTGTTGATAACACACCGTAGAGTAGTTCACTGTATTGGAAAGTGACGGTAAAAGTTTACTTTGTGCTTTGACAATGGAGCAAAAGGCTCTTGATCAAGTGTTAATATGTGATGAGTTGGGAATTAAAATGTGTTGCCATGACATTTCAACAGGTAGTTTTCATGGAATTTTTGGAATTTGAGATCGTCAAGTTGGCTAGTAAGAGGACAATGGGTGTTTCTGCATGTGCGGAGCTTAAAGTGACAGGAGCCAAATTGGCTCGTTTCAGACAAGGATGAAATATTTGCAATATTTTGAACTGAGACTTCTGCAAAGCTCATATTATGTCAGTGAATATTAGCAGTTTTTCAACCTTGCCAGACTGGATGCTTCCAGGTTTATGCTAAGTTTTGCTACCCCCCCCCAGATTTTAGCTTTATATTTAACAGACTTATGAATGGTTTCAATTTTTTCATCCAAATTTCAGAGAGAACATGCCTTATCTTTAATCTATGCGGATGACATTTCCCACATCTTGAATTTCCGTACCTCCTCAACGGTGTTGTGAGGTGATAACAGGACTTTGGATGGGTGAATGCAGCAGACCTCATTCAGATGTTCCTCTAGACTCTGCAAAGAGCAGAATAAATATCATAGGGGTTCATATCACAGGGCAGTATTCAGCGTCAGTCGTTGTTTCTATCCCCATGAAAAATTGTTTTCATACTTTCTACACTTAATCCTCAGCCAAAGCTTCAATGCCACAAATCAGTTTCTGAAAACCATTTTTTGATAAGCAGCTATATTTTCCTCAAGTATTTTTCCTGTGATTAGATGACGCTTTCAAATGGATGTGAGCTGTCTCAAAATGAACTTTTGCACCAGTCAGTCAAAACCCCATTCTGTACATCTTTCTCTCCATCTTTTTTTTCTTTTTTTTTTCTTAAAGTCATGACCTGCTTCTTAAAAGGCTTTACAAGCCATCTTCCCCTCAACTCTGCTGCTACTTATTTCCATCCAGCCTTTTACCTGATTCAAACGGTGATGCAGGAACATCAGCAGCTCTGAACGCAGAACAAACCCAAGTAAGATTTGAGACTCTTCAAAAGAAAAAAAACAAAAAGAAAACAGGAAGTCAATTTCTTTGCCACAGTCGGTGCTACGATATAAAGTGTATGTGCAGCTGTCTTTTGGTTATGAATCCGATTAAAAATTTACCCATATGATTGCTGGTGAAAGGCGCAGCCGGCCGATTGACCATTTTCTCAAAATTGCAAGATATTTTCACACTGAACTGCTTCAGCCTTCAAAACAATTTTTCAAAATGTTTGTCATTTTTTTTCCACCTATCATTTTAGAGGTTGTTATTACTGTTATTTTTAAGACATTTTATGGCTAGTACCAGTTCTACACAGGTGTATTTTCTTTTTGTACAAGAAGATGTAGCCTAAATACTGATGATACTCCAGGTTGATGATTAAGGTAGATATTTTCCAGTGGAAAAACGGTCTCATTAAATTTCCATTTTCATTCCATTAATCCATTTCTCACTTATGGGAAACAGGGGTGAACCAACTTTTGCAGAAAAACATGGCTTGCAGTGCATGCACGTTTAGGTGAGACACTACATGAGAATAGGGTCAAATTTATAATTGAAAGGTATGACCATGAACTTTCCTGGTTTATTTAGTTACATTAAGACTGCCATGATATGGTGAAATTCACAAATTAAGCATTGTATAGCCACAAATGTGCTCATTTGCATACCACAATCCCCCAATCCAATAATTGACACCAAGCAAGAGTCAGTAGCAGAATAAACTGTTTAGCATTGACAGAGAAGATTTAGCATGTTTTTCATGGCAAAATCTTAATTCTGCTGCTCAACCCACAAATGCATTTTCCTTAAAAATCTGGCATTTTAAAGGGAAATAGATAGACTTTCTGACAGTCTAAGAATCATTGCCAAGAAGCTTTGTTACAACAACCTAACACAGATATTCTTACATTTTGTGCCAAGTATACTTTATACATATGTTAGCGCACCATTTGTGTCCACCACAGGGATTTGTTCTTCAGTACAGGTGTTGATGGCATGCTTAACCTCCATTGGCCCAGCTGCTTTCTGAAGCCGTACTGAATTCATTCCCAAGACCTGCCCAACTGGAGTGGAGGGAAGCCTGAAAAATGGACAAAATAACGTCACACCTGGAACAAAACAAGAGGAGGTTGTTGTAAAAGTGACTCTTTTAATTTCGAGCTTCATGTTGGGCATTGAAGAGTGGAAGCTCAGACCTCATAGATGCTGGAGACAAGGCAATCACAGCGAAAATCTTCCAAAGAGGACAATTGTTATTCCACAGAGTGTTTGGAGTAATTTAGAGGGTCTGACACACAATAGGCTGATCTGTGACCTTTCTGAGTTTGTACTCTATCAGTGCTGATAAGAAGCTCCGGGTAATAGCAATTTAATTTCCATCTAAATACACAGTTAAGTTTTGATCTCCCTTGAAACACAAATGAGACTTTATCCCGGAGAATAGTATAAAGGGTAGGGAGATATCTCCTCAAATTTGGGTTACTGTAAAGAAGGACTACTAAACTTTGTCAGAGTTGGTCAGTGAGGCACCCCTAATGGCAGCTAATTCAGAATCCATCTTGCATCCTACCCCTATTCTGAGCTCTCTCCAGACACTAAAAGTCAGTCTAATCATGGCCCTTTTCTTTCTCTTGCTCTGTTTCTTCCTTTTTTTTTTCTTTTTCTTTCTACCTCCGATAACGTTCTCTTGTATTTCTGAATCAGCCACGGTGCGTGTTCAAAGCAATCAGCGGGTTGAGTTATTGGAGTGTGACACGGTGCATAAAGCAAATCTCAGCTGTAATGTGACGCAGCGTCCGGCAAGCAAGAGTTGAGGGGTGCTTCAGCCTCCGGACACTGCTGGGCAGCGACAGCATCAGGAATGAACATAATAAATGTCACTATGCCATCACAATGAGTCAGAAACACATATCTTCATGGTCAGAAAGTTACAATGCTTTAATTCAAGACCTTAAGTTTGAACTTCCCTCAAACAAAAACCTTGTAATGTTGACTTTATCTGAAGTGATATCAGTAAATAAATACTTTTAGTAGATGGCGAAGAAAACAATAGAAATGTCCTTGTAATTCCTTATCAGTGTCCACAGATTAATTGACAAGAATAAGAACAAGAAAAGGATTCTAGTAAGTGTATGGGCGCAGCACCCCTTAAACCCCTAACAACAATTGCAACACAAACACACAGGGATGTCAGGCTAACAAGGAGGATGTCATCATCCCTTAGATTAAACACACACAAACAAGGATGCAACCTGCCTGCCAGCAAGACAACAAGACATTTGTGGGTTAATTTGGATAAGTACTAATCAGTTAATTAAGTGACTGATTCTCAAAATCTAATCATTCAGCTAAAGTCTTGCTGTGCATTTAAGATGCTTAAACATTTTTCTTTCTTATCATGAGTTACAAAAGATGTTATCTGGACTGAATTTACCCTGATTTTTATATTTTGAGTTGTCTAATCATGAAATGAAATGTTAAATAAAGTTTTAACCAAGTCAAAAGAAACATCAAACAAACTCGATGGCATCCATGCATCAACTGTCACACGTACCGGTACAATTAATTGATTAGTTACCCATTTGCTCCTTGAATTTTCTCATTCTTTTCCTAATTATTAGTTTTGGACAAAACTCACATCTTTAAGGATTACATTTTCAGCTTTCAAGAGAAGCTTTATTTCTTACAGTGTTTACAAAAACCTGCTACTGCAGAACCCACGCTACAGTCAGAGGTTTAATGTGACTTACTGTCAGTTTATCTAAACTGGGTGCTTTGTTTCTACTTACTGAGGAGATGCCTTCACCAGAGAAGGCAGATGTGGGAGTCTCTTGCTTATAGAGAGGGCATCATAGAAAGATGGGCGGTTCCCAGAGCGGGCAATGGCATTGGCTAACAGAGTGCACAGGAGGATGGGGACGGCGTGGCTGAACTGGCCAGTTAACTCAACAGCCAGGAGAACCGGGGACAATGTGTGAGTTACAGCACCAGAAAATGCTGCTGCACCTAAAAAACAAACGCCATGCTTTAGGTAATCTATAGTTTGACTCATAACTCTTCATCAATGTAAAGTTAATTGTTATCACTTTGTGCAATTCTGTCTTCACGTTCGCCTTCTTTTTGATTTGATGCTGCTTGATTTATTTAGAGATTGTGAAGATATGGAAAGTATGGGATGGTATGCTTGTAAGGGATGATTACTTTTATTTGTAGCCACTACTGACTGGCTAGATTTAGTTTTGTTTGGCTAAAATGGTCAAGTTTAGGGGAAATGGGTGGAGACTTAAACTACAATACATCATTTTTAATACCCTGACATAAATAAAAGAGATATATCAAAATGATACTACTGAGCTACATGTCAGTGTTTTGTTTCAGCAAAGTGGAGATTTTCGTACCTGCAAGTGCATAGCCTCCAGGATTTAAAGATGACCAATGTGGGCCTGAAATCACTCCAGTGGAGGATGCGTAAGCCACTCCTTCACCAAGTAAACGGCCAATCACTGCTCCTGGAAAAGAGAAACCAGGGTTTCTACAGACCAAGATTGGGAGATTTTACCTTCTAAGAGGAGGATCATGCAATAATCTATGCTCTTCAAACGTAAATCTGCTCTCAAGCTGCTGACATATTCTGTTAAAAAAGCTGCTCTTGTCTTCACACTCACCATAGACAAATACTGGCATGAAGTATCCAGCTGGTAGAGGCAGAGTGCAGGCGAGGACCAACATCCACATCTCAGAATCAACAAAAATGAGACAGATTGTCAAATCCCTACAGTTTTACTGGTTCCTTCACCAAAGCAGATGAGTCATTGTCAGACTGTTTGCTGGTCATGTCTGCACAGCTTTCAATGTTGCAAGCAAACATTTCACATTTTCATGTGGAAATATGAGAGAAATCATGGTAAAACTATCTGAAAACTAAATATTCAGTACAAAAGGTCTTTGAGGTGCTTTGCTTTACCACATACTGTATAAGAAGCTGCTTCCATTCAAATCTTTTTTTCAGCAACAAAGCTTTTTTGTTCGCAGCTCAAACGGCTGATGGTGTTCACGTTAAATGCCAAGCCATTTCTTTGCAGGCTGCTGAGATTTCGTGCTGATAAAAGTCACAAAATTGTTCCCTCCACCTGCAGCATTACTGAGTGAGCACCAGGTATCACAAAACATTTCATCCTCAAAGGTTAAACTGCTTTTTATTTGCTAAATCTTTTGTGAAAATGTCAATTACTCTTGGTCAATTATGAGTCATGAAAGAAATTCAGCTAAAAGAATATATTAATTAATTAACCTTTGTATTATTTGTACCTTCATGAGCAGAAAGAAAGCCAAAGAGAGGAAGATGGAAGTCCCCGATGAGCTCCACTCAAACAAAGGCTCCAACTGCACAGTTGCATTGTAGTATTGAGAGCTCCACTGCCTGCTATCCAGGAGGGAACTGAGGAGCTGCTTCATGGTGTACTGATGAACAGATGAGGGACATTTGGATTACACAACTTCAGCTGGTATAAAATAAAAAGCATCAATAAGTGTTGCTGATGCTACTTTGTGTTTCCTTTTGTGGACAAATATCATGAAAAGACCAAAACCAATTGTTGTTTTGTCAAAACTTCCAGACTTTGATGGACAACGTGCCAAGTTTATCTGTTCCTACTGAAAATAGAAAAGTCTATTTTTAGTGATTAGATAAGACTCAGACTACAATAATGCTGGCTGTACTATGAGACTGTGCTTCGATGAGGTAGTTCTTAAACAATGCTCACATTCTGATGATTGGTGATGGGTGGATGGAGTTTGGCATGTTCTTTTTTTTACTCATTCATCAACACAACTGATTCAGTCAGAGCTTTGTAAAATAAATAAATACAAGAATATCTATTTTTGAGCCACATGGTGGAAGGGAACCAGTGCCAAAAATGTTGGCAGTTATAAATTAGACACAGCTGTAATTATGTTGTAACTTACCCCAGAAAATAAGCAGATCTAATGATGAGTTGAGTGACAGATTGAACATTAAGAACTATCTACTGACAGAATGATCAAGGAGTTATGCAACAGATGATATGGCCCTGATATAGACATGTTTAAATTACTACTCACATGATCAATCTGATGCCAAATGCAGCATTAAAGAGTACAATTGTTGGGAACTATTTTTCAGATGTGGATTTAAAGTCATTTTTGTGCAATATTTACCGTAAAACAGCAGGGTAGAATAGGAGTGGCCAAAAATAATCTTCACCATAAGGAACAAGCATGCAAGCCAGTGCAATAATGTGGTTTGTTAATGAATTTTTAGCTTCTTTTTTTTAGGCCAACTAAGGAGGTCTGTGGCACTGATAATGAGGCTTTGAGTTTGGTCTTTTCATGAAGGAAAACAAAGTTTACTTCCTCTCTTTTTGTTAGACACAAAAATGCAAAAATAAAAACCCACAAGAGAACTTTCCCGACATTACACAGCAATGACACAGATTGATATATAAAAAGAAACAAACAACAACAACAACAAAAAACCAACCAGATTGTAATGTTTCTACTATTAAAGAAACTTGGGTTTGATTCAACCAACTTTATTATCGAGCAGGAGCAGATGTAGCAGCACTGTACACGTTAGCATCCAACAACTATGTCTGCTGTGTGAAACATTGTTAGTTATACATATAGATATTAGGAGTGGGAGAAAAAAAGTATCATGATTTTTTTGTTTTACGATTTTTAAATACATTTTTTTTGTACAAATCTAATAAACTTTTTCCAAATGTAAATGCTTCATTTTCAGCTGGTTCATATATACTCTGCTGAATAAATCTTAAAAACTGACTGACATGTGATGTGCCTTTTTTGGGAAGTATGGCTCCTGCTATAGTCTTTACACATCGTCATCATTCAACTTTTTCACATGGTCTAGTGTTAAAAAAGCAAACTAAAAATCACAAAAATTGGCAATATCAAATAATCAGAATTCAAATCGAACCGGAACCCAAAAAATCGTGAAAGAATCGAATCGGGAGAAGAGCATATCGTCCCAGCCCTAATATAGAGACGTATTAACTATGTCAAAATGACGTCAGCTTGTCAACAATGTGTGTACTGATACATAAAAAGTTACAGACTGAGCCTTTAAATTACACTAATTCCTACCTTAGAAGCCATGTATTGACCAGCTGAATGGGGAAAAGTCAGTGATGCCAGAAAGAAGACCACCAGGCCAGAGTACAGACCCTTCCTGCAGAAAGGTTTCCACACATACAGGTATTTAGGTTAATCCTGGTGAAATGATTATGAGTTGAAATTGGTCAGCTGCTGTCAAACAAGGAACTATTTTCCCAGTACAAATATAAATGCAATCATTAAGGATTCCTGGACATTTTGAATGGAAATTGAAAATGTTCTGCAGTTGACTTTCACACTTTCAAAATCTCTCACTCTTTCGTCAGCATCTTAATGAAGACACGGTTCGTTTTGGTAAAATGCAGGATCCACCGATGGCAGAAGAGGTAGCAGCAGCTCACAGCCCCACACAGCAGCCTGTTTCCAGACAGTGACACAATCCAACATGGGAAATCAGAAGCCAATTTTAATCCAAGCAGCCACAGACAATCGGAAATCATTAGACTCAGGGAAGGGATGAGGAGGAGGAGGCCAGGAAATGATTAGAGTGAGAAAAAAAAGTCTGAATGCAAATTATAACAGAAGGAAAACACAGCAGACCTGCTTTTCATTGTGACTGGCATTAATATGAACGGCAAATGGCAGTTTTATCAGTCAGACAGAGACAAACAGAAGATTTGTTTAACTTTGCAGATGGTGTTGAAATAAACTTACCCCAGCAAGGCAAACAGGAGAACCTCCAGCGGGTAGAAAGGTAAAGCAGTAGGGAAATTAGTTTTGAATAACGCCTGAAGAGTCTCTGTGAACATAAATTGGAGTTATCCCTCTGGTTTTTACTAGCCCTCCAAGATCTAATATCCCTGCAGATTATTGCTCTGAGACTTTAATGAAATTTGCAGAGAACTTAAATGCCACTGCTAATTTATCTAAACTTCATCATGAGACGTGGCGGGTAATTAGATTACTAGGTCATTAAAACACAAGTTAAATAACCAAAGGTTTTACCTTAATAAAAGTACTTGCTTTAAAATGTTAGATAAAATGTAAGATTTGAGCTTTTCATTCATTCATCTAACTGAATCTAAAAACATAATAAAGCATGTTACTGTAAGTTCAAGAAACTGCACTAAATTTCGGTTGAAACCTAATTCCTATAAAGTCTGTTAACAACCCTAATCATATGAAACTAAATATTGCTTGATATTTCTCCATAATCTCATACATTTGAAAATTTATCTTAGAAGTCCAGACTTCATAACCAAGAACAAATGTTCTTGAACTTCTACACTTTCCAAAATCTCACTCAATTAATTAATTTTCCACATGTGTGCATCATATCTTCTTCAGGATTGTGGTTGATCAGTACCCTATCAACAACTGGTGGTTACATCCTGGACAGGTTGCGAATCCAGACAACTAACAACAATGCAAACAGGCCATTTAGAATCACTAATTAATCTAACATGCTTGTTTTTGTACTGTTGCCAAAGTCAAGCTAAGCCGGCATGAAGACAGAACAAGCAAACAGACCCCAGCCTAGAGTCACATAGGATACGTCTTCCTCTGAGGCAAAAGTGTTAACCACCACACCACCATGCAGCCGTGCATTGAAATCAATAATGGGCCTAGCATGAAGTGAAATTTTTTTTTGATTGTTGATCATTTTATCCTGAGACTAGAGGTGCTGACATGCTGCAAATGCAGCTCCTAGTTTAGGAATTTGAAAGCACACCAAAACTTTTCCAAGTTATTTCTAAAATAAATTTGGCTTTGTGATGTTTACGTCATGTTGAAACAGTTTTCCACATTATGTGGGAGACATTGGCATAAAATCTTGCACACCAACATCCAAAATGTCATCATTTGCTGCAACATTAATCCTCATAACCAGAGCTAAATAGTCGAGCATAACAAAATTACCCTTTGCTCAAGAGTACACAAAACTGGGAGGGGTTGTGCATATACCTTTGCCTATATACCGTTGGTGGTTCATCGATTAATAGGTCAAATGTGTAATGTTAGATTATCTGGGTTGGTTATCCTTGTTGTCTTTAAGGCTTAAGGTTTTAATGACTCAGAAGTGAACCTTCTCCTTGGCTACCAATAGAGGGCGAGTGCTGATCAGCAGGAGCAGTACATCCATTACCTCCATCTCCACTCCACACCGTGAGAAGGCGGAAGGTCAGTGCCCCGCAGGCAGCTGAGAAGAAACATGGGCAGTAATGCCTGAGGGCAAAGTGCGAACACATCACCTCCACACTAAACAGCACGCCTACACCACAAAAAGACAAAGGAACAACAGAAAGAATAATGCAGCCATAAACTGTTTTACTTCCTGCATGCGACCCGAAAGAAATTGCTGCATGTATACTATAGTTAATGTGGTGTTCATATACAGTTGGATGTTTCATGTTAATTGGGACATTTTGAGTTTGTCCCACAAAGGGAATCTGAAGCTACAGGGGAGAAAAAAGTAGAGGTGAAGACATTCAAATATTAGCTTTAGGGGTGATCAAAGGAGGAAGACGTGTGAGAGAAAAGGTTGAGCAGATAAACGTGACAGGGGAGCCGAGGTGTGACAGAGGATAAAAGACGGGACATGTGAAGCTTACAGGAAAGAAATCAAAGGCAGAAATGATTAAACCAGCAAACAAGATTGAAATGAACAGACACAGCAGGAGCTGATTCAAATAGGGAAAAAATAATAATTTCTAGGGTTGTTTGATATATGTATGTGGTCAAGCCATCTCTGCCTGGCTTTACTGGGTTTCTCACCGCTGATGGGAGCTCCGAAGCAGCTGGCTACCCCGACTGCAGCAGCTACAACCAACATTTCTGTGGCTGCTCTTTCCTGGAAGATGCATTAGTTTTAATGTGTGGTCTCTTTACTGACATTTACATCCAAGAGATAGTAGCACAAACATTTGTTATGATTTGCATTCATTTAGTTGTGCAGCCGAGCACAGCACTTTAACAAGCTTATTCCAATTAAGTCCATTCATTTATTTTTTTAGATAAAACAATTTCACCTCAAACCCGCTTTACTGTTTGAACAGTAACTTCTAAGTAAAACATGAATGAATTCATTTCCACATTTTGCTTCAGCACCAGGAAAGATGTTTTTTAATGTTGGCTTTTCTGTTCTCAAGACCTACTTATTGGCTTTCCAACCACATCTCAAGGTCTCCATCAGAAATTTCTAAATTGCTGAAATCACCTTTACTCCAAGTTAAGATGATTCAGTCACTATAATTTCCAAGTTTAGTAATAAAACCAATTGCTGACTTAACACTGATTTGAGGCCACATGATGAATCCACATAAAGCTGCTAAATATTTCACAAAGATCAGCTTTGTCTGCTTTACATTTGACCCTAGACAAGCAGAGCTTTTTGCTTTAATGCAACATTAAAAAGGGAAACAAAATTAAAAGCCAAGAAACCTAGAACAACTTGAAAAAGCATATAGTTCAATGTTGATATGAAGATAGTTCTACGTATAGATCAAGAAAGGATTTATGTGGATGTACAAATGGCAAAATGTTCTTCCATTCTTCCATTTACCTTCTTACTGCCTTGTATAAGGGTAAATAGGTTGTCCAGGTAGGCACCTAACATGGTGGAAAGATGCACAAATGGACCCTGATTTTGAGACAAACACAAAACAACTTGTGACGAAGCTGAAACACAATCACCTGCATAGTTACAATTCAGCATAGGGCTGATGATTTCATAAAGCAAACAGGTTATGCTGAGTCATCTTTCACCACTTTGCCGAGGAAAACAGTGCTGCCAGCTGCCAGTGTGCTGATAAGGCCCAGGAACTTGGTAAACATGTTAGTGAGGGACAAATAATGAGGCAGTTTAATGCCAGCCAGCATGGTCCTCACTTCTGGTATCCCTGAGCCTGAGAGGAAATAAAGCGACACGACCCAGAAGTTACAAAAGATATCAAAAAGTTGTAAAAAACAACAACATATGAAGTAGATTTTTAACTATCTGAATAATTCAACAGGGAAAGCAAAATCCCTCTTAAAAGTTAAAAATAAAACCCGATTTAGTTTTTGACTGTTAGGCTGCGACCTTGAGGTGTGAGGATGTGACACCCAGGAACTTAGTTATGTAAACTATTTCTGTTCTTTTCATTTTCTGCAGAACAAACAAGTGAACTGGAAAGAAATGAGAATGAACAGCAGGATAATGTCCAGCAAAGATGGGGGGGGGGGGTTCTCTTTCTCCTGCCAGGCTTTCTACATAAACATACACCAACATTTGAGCATCAGATTTTCTTTATTGAAAACTTGTGAGATTTTTTCAAGTTTTCTGTGGTCGACTGATAAAATCATGGTTTACTTTTTCACTGCGTATGTACCTTTGCCACAGCCTGATTTTTTTAAGATAATATCACAGTTGACTTTTTCTCAATGATTTTTATTTCAGATTGGAAAGAAAAATGTTTCCAAAAGAAACCGAGGGATGGTAATAATATACATATATTGCTGTGTTTGTGATCTTTGTCCAGATAATACTGTCAATGAAAACCTGATGTGGCCTTAACAAAGTTGTGTTACATACACATTTTATCTGATGGTATTTGTTCAGATTGTAACATTTAAAACTCAGCCCAACAGTATTTATACCTTTCCACAGCTATAAGTAAGAAACACCTTCTTGTAATTGCTGGCAAGCTTTCTAAATATCTCCAGTGATAGACCACTCCCTGGATGTCTGTGAGGTTTGAAGTCTGTTTCAATTTTCCTCCACAGATTATTGATGGGATTGAAGTCTGGATTCTAGCTGGGCTGCACCAAAAAATGTTGATGTTTCTTATTTCTATTTTTTTTTTTTTTTAGGACGTTGTAATGTTGTCCAAGACCAAGTTTTTCTGCAGGCAGATTTTTTCCCACAAGAATGTGATCGCCGTCCTTTTATTTCTCATGATTCCATTCAGCTTGATAATGCAGCTAAGCCCTGTGACTGGAAATAAAAGGCGTAAACCATCGTATTTCTTTCACCCTGCTTGGCTGCACAGACGGTGTTCTGAGTGCTAAATGCCTCCCCTTTCCTCTGCCATTCATTGCCAAGGTAAGCTTTTGAAAAGGTTAGGTGAGCTTTTGTGTGCCTTTCTTGGACTGTGTTAGTGTCCATGGAGACCAGCCCTCTGCTGTGTCTACTGGAGTGTCTGCAGGGCTGGTGCCTGAATGGATGGGATTTATTACTGCTAGTGATCATTAGACTTTGTTTGATCTCTTGAAAGCAAAATTATATTAAAAATCTGTGAAAACGTTTGGGCCCATACGAAGAATATTCCAATCCCATCCATTATTACTTAGTTTTTTTTTTGTTTTTTTGTATCTTGTGCTGTACTTTTGTTTTGTGTGCCATTTAATAGGTGTTTGTACAACCTGGGATTCAGACAAAATCATGACCTGAATCTCACCTATAATCTGTAATGGAAAAGAAAGAAAAGAAAAGAAAGATTTTTTTTTCATCTCCTTAAGCAATCTTTTGTCTTGACGTGACTGTGATGTTGCTTTGATTTTTTTTTTAACACTTAAAAATTGATCCAACTAAATAAATTTTTGTGATTGTATTTCCTCTGCAGATGTATGGGAAAACACAAAAGAGGCTTTCACATATTTCAGTATGTATATAGCCAAATAACTATTTTTCTTGACAAGAAAAAAATAGCAACGTCTGGAAAAACATACTTTTAACTAACTTTCTAATTGAGCATCTGCCTCCCTGTGGCTCTACTGTTCAGAAAATGAACAAAAAAAAAATCATATTTTCTGTGGAGCTGTGGACCGACCTGTGGAGAAGGGACAAATGTTGTGGGAGAATGTTGATGCAAAAGCACAGAGGCATGCTGGGTAAAGAGTCCAGCAGAGGAACTGTAGCAGAATGTTGCCCTCCAGCTGTGTATACAGCCACTGGTGAGCTACAAGTGACATGAAAGAATGTATTATTGCACTTTATTTCCTTTGTTTACTTAGAATGTGCATCCATGCGATGCATATGCAGGTGTCTGTGCGTGTACCTCTCAACAGCTTGGTTACACTGAAGTCCAAGAGGAAACTTAGGATGGCTGTCAAAATGCCCAGAATAGTGTAGCCATACCATTCAATCCCACACACTGCTCCCAAGCAAAGTCTCAGCTTCAGCAGCCATTCTATGAACACAAAAACTCTCCAGTTAAACCAAATCCAGCTGATGCAGAATGTCTGAAAGCACAAAGATTTCTCCTCCATCCATAGAAATTCTCTGAGCCAAAGTGCACACAGTTCCTGAACAAAGTCATTTGGCCCTCTCTCTTTCCTAAAAGCTCATTTTCTTCTGTTTGAGTTCTGGATCACATGTCTCTGTCCACTGCATGGAATTGCTTTAAAATCTGATTTTAGGACCACATGGCCTGGGTTCAGTGTGAATATGGCTACATTCACATTTTAGGTCCAAATCCAACTTTTTTTTGCCCATATCTGATCTTTTTGATAACAATATGGCAGAATCTGTCAAATCAGACCCAGGCCACTTCCATATGTGGTTCTAAATTTGATACATATTTGATGTTTTTCAATTATCTTAGTCTGAACAGTTATTTCATGTTTCATTCAGCTTTTACATAATTTAAGTGAGACAGACGTCACAATTCTGTGCCAGAAAAGGCGTGACCAGGCTCTGGGTGGAACACAGGATGCGTGTGATGTCACATCTTCTGCCCAATCAGTTCAAGTGAATGAATGAATGAATGAATGAATGAATGAATGAATGAATGAATGAATGAATGAATGAATGAATGAATGAATGA
>JAOXYM010000014.1:21421484-21439369 GCA_028567055.1 Leptatherina wallacei
AACATTTATCTGTTCACTCTAACACAGGACTTGGGTCTGTAGGCATACAATCCTGTTCTTCTGGTATTATGAAACTAAATTCTTGGTGTGGGTAGGTAGGTAGTAAAATCATGGCCACATGATGCAATCTTTAAATGTTTGATTTTACCTTTATTGATCCAACTCATAGAGACACCGGGTCTCATTTCCGAGAGTGCCCTATCCACAAATACATACAATACAATTAGATACAAACATACAATACAGTAGAGACATATAATGTTTTTCTAAAAAGTGCTAAATAAAATGGATTTAAAATTTACTAAAAGACAGGCACAAAACCTCTATGTTGTTTTTTTCCAGTGCACTTAAAATGAGTCTAAAATTCCCAAATAGGATCAAACTAGACGGCCTGAGATCCTGCTGTAATCAATTCCAGGTTGAGGGAGCAGAGTGAGAGAAACTACTAAAGCTTTTCACAGATGCACAAATGCAAGATTTGTAGCATGTGTTGCAGCAGCTATTAAATATAAACACATTTGAACACTTAATTCTTTTAGCTAATGTCACAACGAACAAGCTTATTGTGTGGGTTTAGCTGCTATTGATCACTGCTATAAACTAGCATGGTTGTTTCTTTCCTTTGATCAAACCTTCGTGTGTTGGTGCCTCCATTTTTTAGGAAATCTGAAAAGACACCTGCGGGTTCATAGTGGTGAGAAACCATACGTCTGTGCACACTGCCAGAGAGCTTTTAGTGACCCTGGAGCTCTGCAGCGCCATGAACGCATCCATACAGGTACTATAATCCCAGTCGGACAGGCCTAAAAGCAACACATGATCCTTTTTCAGCACAGATGGAATATTTTCTACCTCCCACACTGATTAGACAGTAATTCATGTTATAGGAGAGAAGCCCTGTGTCTGCCTTGTCTGTGGGAAGGCTTTCACCCAGGCCAGCTCCCTTATCGCCCATGTTCGCCAGCACACTGGAGAGAAGCCCTACGTCTGTGATCGCTGTGGCAAAAGGTCAGCTTGACAAGACGAAGCAGATCCAGCAATCACAGGGCCGTGCCCTCAAACTAGCTTTTTACTGGGAAATAGAATCTATTACAATCCAACAGGGAAAATATATTAAGTGTAGAACAATTGGTGAAATCTTTGTCATGCACAAGAGCTTTGGGTTTCACAGACTGGAAAATGATTTCATAGTTACAACTGCTTTTAACAAAATAATTACCTTTTGGTCATTTGAGATTCAAAATACCCACACATCAGTGAACTAGTTTACTAAATGCTACTAAATGAGACTATTTTGGATTAAATTAATTTTACTTAATTTTTTTCTGCACAGATTTGTACAGTCTAGTCAATTGGCCAATCACATTCGGCATCACGACAATGTGCGGCCACACAAGTGTCAAATGTGCAACAAGGCATTTGTCAACGTTGGAGACCTGTCGAAGCATATCATCATTCACACAGGTAAGGAAAAAACTTCCACGTCACGGAGGAAATGTTTAATCTAACATAAACCTGTCGACCAGTGAAGCCTCTTCTACCAGCACGTCTACATCACAACATTCCTCCGTCTTGTTGTTTCAGGGGAGAAACCTTTCCTGTGTGATAAATGCGGCCGAGGGTTCAACCGAGTGGACAACCTGCGCTCTCACGTCAAGACGGTCCACCAGGGCAAGGCCGGCATGAAACGGCTGGTTGTCGCCGGGGGAAACGTAGAAGAGGGGGGTGACGAGTGTGCAGGGGCAGCCTCCTCCGACAGCGAGATCAAAATAGTCACCGTCTCCACAGAAGATATCGTCACCCTGGCAACAGAGGCCCTAGCAGCCAGTGCTGTAGCTCAGCTGACAGGTGAGATACCTTGCATTTGAGGCCGGTTTCTGTGGGTTTTTTTTTTGGGGGGGGGGGGGGGGGGGGGGGTTTGTCTACACTGTGGGCCATATCTTCATCACAGACAGCTCCAGCATTCTTTGTAGACGATGAACTATTGAAAGAGATCAGACTATTGAAGGTTTGTTTATCATGTGTTGGTCAACAGTTGTTCCAGTGGCTGCCTCAGTGTCTGCAGATGAGACCGAAGCTTTGAAAGCTGAAATCACCAAAGCAGTGGAGAAAGTGCAAGAAGCAGGTTAGATTTGTACTGTGAATGAAGAAGACGTGTATCGGGGCGATTATTATAGATTTATAAATCTGAACAGTCAGTAGGGCTGGGAGTGTTACTTGTAAATACAGGTCAGTATAAGACATGGGTTTGGATTAAAATGCATTATATTATATCAAACTCAGTTGGATTGATGTGCACAAACCTCTTCCATTTTTATAACATGTTATGATATTAGGATTAACAATTTACATGTTTCATAAAGGCACCTGTGTGGGTTCTCTCCGGGTTTCCGGCTTCCTCCACCGGATGCATCTCAGGTTAATTGGTCACTCTAAAGATTCTCCCTAGGAGTGAGTGTGAGCATAAGTGGTTGTCTGTCTCTGTTATTGGCCCTGCGATAGACCGGCAACTTGTCCAGGGTGTACCCTGCCTCTCGCTTAACTACTTGCTGGGCTCGGCTTCCCTGTGACCCTAAATTGGAATAAGCAGCATAGAGAATGTTTGCCTTGTTTGTTACTGCATACATTTAAATGGAAAGAAAAATGATTTTCTAAACCTTCCAGAAAGACATAAACTTAAAGGAAAGTGTGCAATGAGAAATGGGACTATGAATGACTCACTTTGCCAACCCCGTCTTCTGTTCACAGACCCCAACACGCAGATCTTGTACGCTTGTGATTCCTGCGGTGATAAATTCCTCGACGCCAGCTCTTTAGCTCAGCATGTGCGCATCCACACAGCTCAAGCATTGGTCATGTTTCAGGCAGATTCAGACTTCTACCAGTACACCGCAGCCACCACCACCACTGAAGGCGATTCTGTTACGACATGGCAACCCGCAGCCGAACAGGTCATCCAGGAAGGAGAGATAATATTCCGTACGGAGGATGGAGAAAGAAACTCAGAAGTCGGGATAAATGGAGAGACACAAGAGCCGCAAGAGTCCGAGGCCATAATTCATGTGGAGGAGGGGATGGAGGAAGGACAGGTGGAAACGGACACTGAGCACCCAAAAGATGGGAAAGATTTAGAAGAGGAAAAAGAAGTGAGCATGGACTGTGAGAGTCAGGCATAGTGGGGCAGATTTATGAATGTATGAAATGTTGCTGGTGACAAATCTAATTTATGCAGAAGAAGGAAATGCAGCTTATAAGGTCTGCTGATGGGTTTCAGTTCAGCCAAACCTTGGTGTTAAAAATAAATCTTGACTGGATTCATAAAACTCACTTGTTAAATAATGTCACTGTTAATTAAGATTTATTAACCTTAAATCATGTTTTTGCTGTGCTGTTTACAGCACAACGAGATCCAGTTATTTTAGGAAAGTGTTGCTGAGGATTTGTTTCAGAGGCGATTATACACATTTGTATAGTTCGTTTATTTTTAGACTAAAATGTAGGACTGTGCTTTATCCCTTCTTGCAAAACATTTGAATTACAATTCTTACCTTATATGATTAAGAGAGACTTATTTTTCCATTTCACATATCAAAGATTTTCCTTAAATAAATCTGAATATTTTATTGTACTTTATAGTTTAAAGTATTTCATGTAGATTAACTTCATGAGCAAGTAGGATTACTAAAGATTTAGCTTACAGATAACAGGTTTCTGTAGAGGTTAATTCTCATCTTTTTGTCTTTTGGGCAAATATCACAGTTCCCCTGCTTATTTAATGTTTGTAGATATTATGTGTGTCTTCTCAAAGAGTCTTAATACACCAGATACAAGATAAATATATGTGGTGATGACAATTCTCATATGCAAATTGATTAAAGATAGAATTCTCTTAAATTGTGTTTTTGTTTGTTGTTTCCCCCTCTGTTTATATTATTCACAAAAAGCTGTATTTAAAGATCTGTAACCTTGTTTAAACTCGCTACTTGACATCAGCTCATTAAAGAACCATGGCAGTCTGAAAGCTTTGCCCCGTGATGTTATTGTTATGAGATGATAACATACTATGTATCATATCATGGAGTCTAGAGAGGTATTCAACATGAAAATAATGCATCAAAGCATGCATCAGGGCCACAGAGACTGTACATGTTTTCAAGAAGAGGCTCAAGACCCACCCACACTTTAGCTTAGCTTTTAACTGAGTTTTATTTGATTTAATTCTATTTACTTTGTTTTATTAAATTCTATTTTATTTATTCATCTATTTTTAGCATATTATTCTATGAAATTCTTTATATGTATTTTTATCATTGCTGCTCTTACTTGTTCTTACATTTATTTTATCTTTATTTTAACTCCAGTGTTTTCCTGATGGGGATCCTCTACGCTGGGGGCTGTGCCTCCTGGTCTGGTGGTTGTTGCTGTGGTGATCGCCCCTATCTGGGTGGTGGGGGGTCCAGCGCTGCAGCCATGCTGTTGTGTGGACCCGGCCTGTGGGACCGGTTGGGGTGGTTGCTGTGGCGGCGACCTCTCTGGACATGGGTGGACTTGGCCCCCGGTGTGGATGGATCTTGAAGATATCGTTTCCTCACTGCAGCGTTGAACCAGATGTTTTGCTTCCATTCTGCTTATTAATTAGATCTTACTTTCAGTTAAGAAACAGAAGTTAAGGAGTTGTGTTTGTGTGTGTATGTGTGTGTGTGTATGTGTGTGTGTGTGTGTGTGGGGGGGGGGGGGTATGATTGTGTCTAAAAGAGAACATAATGTGTGTTTTTTAATTACAATGATATATTTTGTAGTATGAAGGCTTGTTGTATTCTATATGCTTTTTTTTAATTTAAAGCACACTGTGTTGCCTCTGGCAGGAAAAAAGTCCATTATAAATAAAGTTTGATTTGATCAAAACCCATTTTAGTAAACATAATAGCTGTCAGATGTTATTGTTTACGATTAAGATACATATTTTACATGTATTAACGTGTTAAGATGAAAATATAGAATGATTTTGGTTATTACAATTATAGAAATTAGGATTATTCATTTCAGTTCATTTCCCTTGCTGTCTGTCAGTCCTACAATAAATCCTTCCTCCCATTGGTGGAGTGGCAGTCAGGGCGACGCGTTCCTGTTTGTGATTGGTTAGATCTTGGGGTCAGAGTTGGAGTCGGCTGCTGCTGCTAACGCTGACGTCGCCTTCTGCAGGAAAATGGCGGCCTTGACAGCAGTCGTGCAGACAGACCGGTCCGATTTTTTGTTATCGTCCGAACAGCGAACCAGAATGAAAACGCCAAAACGGTTCAAGCTTTTGGACAGCACCGTCCTCTCATTGTTTGTGTTAGCCTCTATGTTGCACTGTGCTCTGGCTGACGGTAAGACGTTGGTGCTACTGGACAACCTTAACATCAGGGACACCCATTCAATCTTCTTCCGCAGTCTTGCAGGTCTGTAAAATAATTGTTTTTATTTCTCTACATAATTTTGCCCAGACAAATATTGTTACTGGTCCCACTTTTAGCCGACGTTTTAGGCCTATACCAAGTTACATGGAGCATTTTAGAGTGAACTGGTGGACTTTGTGCAGCCCTGCTAGCATTAGCTTAGCTGAATTACGTTCCCTGTGTGTCGCTAAACAACGAAACAGTTCCGTGTATTTTAGATATGCAATTTGTCTGTGTTCAATCGATGTACATATCAGGATTCAGATTCGCTGACATTATTACAAATAATTCTGTTTGTAAATGGAAATTCATGTTTTTGTTATACTTATTCTCCAGAGTAAAGAATGGAGTTTTTAATGATGTGAATCACTTTAAGTCTGTGATGTTGTAGACCAGAGGACATGCGACATGGTCCACGATCGCTTTTTCTGGCATATTAAAATATGAATGCAATAAGATCATTGTTTCATCTTTGCTAATTATGCACTTAAATTTTTCAGATCGTGGTTTTGACCTCACATTCAAGACAGCTGATGATACCTCACTGTCATTGATCAAATATGGCCAGTTCCTCTATGACCACTTGATCATCTTCTCCCCATCAGTTGAGGGTAAATTCTTCAACGTTATCGGATTTAAGTTGTGATTGCTTTTAATTCCCTTGAAGTAATTTTTTTTTGTCAATTGCAGACTTTGGTGGAAATATAAATGTGGAGACGATTACATCCTTCATCGATGGTGGAGGCAACGTCCTCATCGCTGCCAGCTCAGATATTGGTCAGTTGATTTGTAGCAGGTTTTTCATTAGATTTATGTGATTTTTTTTTTTTTTAGGATTAAATAATATTGCCTTTCATATATATTTTTCTTTTAATAACACAGGTGACCCTTTGAGGGAATTGGGCAGTGAATGTGGCATTGAGTTTGATGAGGAAAAGACTGCTGTCATTGACCACCACAACTATGATGTGTCTGATCCCGGAGAGGTACAGTTTCATCTTAACTTTGTTTTGCACATCCAGATGGGACAACTGACAGTTGTCATTGTTTACCAGTAATCCTTCTTGTCTCCAGCACACCATGATTGTTGCTGACCCAGAGAACCTGCTAAAAGCTCCCACTATTGTTGGCAAACCTACCAATAAGCCTGTTTTATTCAAGGGTGTTGGGTAAGCATGAATAGCGACAGAAAACCCAAGACTGTGGCTGTATCACATACATTTCTTTAAATGTGAGCTAATTATGCAAGGATAGGACATTTGCATAAATATACTGTCCACCATGTGATTGACTGATAAATATGATCAAAGTTAATGTTTGTGAGGCAACAGTTTCTAATGTGTCTGTTTTGAGATGTTTAAACATCAAGCATATAATCAATATAAAACATATAAAATTTCCTTCCAGCATGGTTGCCGATCCAGACAACCCTCTTGTCCTGGACATCCTTACTGGTTCTTCAACTTCCTACTCCTACTTCCCTGACAGACCCATCTCTCAGGTAACATCACTAACTTGTCCTCACAGTCTGTCAACGCTGGTATTTGCAAGCAATCCAGTCTGGTTTGTGTGTTCAGACATAACCAGTCTATCTGCATGGCTTGCTCTGGTAACTACCTAAGTCAGTAACTACACAGCTCTGCTGGTGACATTTTGCATTATTCTGAAGTCAAGGCATAAAATAAATGTTCTCACTCCAAACTTGAGGTCTGAACCAAGTCATAGTTTGATGATAAAGTGTTGAATCAAAGCTGTAAATGACATCATATTCTCTGTGTTAGAAATGAAATACGGAGGTAGTAACTGGTGTTTTGTACCATTCCAGTATCCCCATGCTGTGGGCAAGAACACCCTGCTGATCGCTGGCCTCCAGGCCAGAAACAATGCCAGAGTGGTTTTCAGCGGTTCCCTGGACTTCTTCAGTGATGCCTTCTTCAATTCTGCTGTGCAGAAGGCCAGACCAGGTTCACAGAGGTACTATCCGTTGTTGATATATCTTTTTTTCCCCCTCATGAATTCAACATTCAACAGTTTTAAAAAAACAAGGAAAAAAGGAGATAATAAGTTATCAATAACATTTGCTTACTTCATGTTTTCTGGGCACCTGCAGTCTGTTATCTTGAGCCTGCTGTTAACAAAATGTGGTAATCTCGATAATTTGCTTCTCGCTTGTGGTGTTCTCACTCTCATTTAAGTCTCTTTGGAGAAAAGCTTCTGCTAAATGATTTATAGAATAGACTAATGTAAAAGAAGAGTTAGAATTTAAACACCTACCTTTCAGATTGAAATTAAAATGTTTTTTAACTAGAATGGCCAGTCCTAAATAACTTGGATGGCTGCTGATGGATGATATTTTTATTTTACTTTGCTAGCACTACAACATTATTTAGAGACATAAATATCAAGAGTAATTGTTCTCACCAGGAGGGTGACTTTGGTTTAGATGTTTTAGGTCTTAGGAGCACTTACATCTGTGCTGTTGTTTTTTGTTGTTGTTTTTTTTTTTTAATCTTCCACTGCTTGTTGCTGGCTTTGTCAGGCATGAGCAGACGGGGAACATGGAGTTGGCTGAGGCTCTTTCACGCTGGGTGTTTAAGGAGGCTGGAGTCCTCAGAGTGGGAGCGGTTACCCATCATCCTGTGGGAGAGACCACTCCACCTGCAGCATACACCGTTCTGGACCTTGTGGTATGTGAACTCTCATCACCTTGTGGATGTTTTTTTGTTTTTTTAAATCCTGAATAAAGAGCTGAATCTCTCAATCTATAAAATCTGTCCTTACAGGAGTACAGCATTGTCATTGAAATGTTGTCCGAGGGCCGCTGGGTTCCCTTCGATGGAGATGATATTCAGCTTGAGTTTGTGAGGATTGATCCCTTTGTCAGGACTTATCTCAAGAAGAATGGTATGTTGTCCAGGTTATAGAACATATTCAGTATTTTAATTAAGTTTACATCTGCAGTTGAAATGTTTAGCAACCTTGCAGTCATTTTTAAATGATTATCTGTAACCACTAATAAATGCTGCATTATCTTTCACTAGGAGGTAAATACAGTGTCCAGTTTAAATTGCCTGATGTGTATGGAGTCTTCCAGTTCAAGGTAGACTACAACCGACTAGGATACACACATCTCTACTCTTCCACACAGGTGAGTTTTAATCATGTTTACTTCAACTGTGCATACCCAGTTCAACATACTAGTATTGTTACTACTTGTTTCATCTGCTTGAAGATTTTATTTACTGGATGGTTAATGAGGAGAGAAGTTTTATTAGGTATCTTAAGTCACTTGTTGGTATCCTCAGCATGCTTTCATTTGCTAACTTTACTAATGGATGACATTCTGATTATGGTTTATAATTAATTTGACATCAATGATTTGATGTTTGATTTGATAACTTTAATCATTTTTATCTCCCTTCTACAGGTGTCGGTGCGTCCGCTGCAGCACACTCAGTATGAACGCTTTATCCCATCAGCCTTCCCATACTACGCCAGTACCTTCTCCATGATGACAGGACTCTTTGTCTTCAGCGTTGTCTTCCTACACATGAAAGAGAAGGAGAAGTCAGACTAAAGCAGCCAAACGGGGGGGGGGGGAGTGACAATATGTGATTAAATTAAAGTGTGAGGAGCTGAAATGGAATGTTTTGATGGCTTTTCACTGAGGGACTTGGACTGTTTCTGTTGTTTTATTGGGGCACTCAATCAGTTAAGTTCTATGAGTCAAAATGTGTGCTGACTGCAATGCAGTACTTTTTTTTATGTACTTTGAAATCACCCACAGGCCCATATGTTCTAAAGACAAAGTCAGAAAGCAGTTGTATAAAGTTGTTTTTACATTTGATAAAATTGTCCCCAAAGTATTACAGCTTCCTTACACCGGGGTGGAAAAAAGGTTCAAATTGTACCTACATTTTCTCAATTAGAAAATGTTATTGTGGTAATAATATGCACTGAATAATACCAACCGTTCCTTGGTTTTGATAAGACTCTTAACATTTTTCCCAATATGCTGGAGTCCCCTTAATAAAATGTTGACATTCCACTCAGTAGGAGTCCTTGTGCTGTCTGTTATCATTAGTTGTTTCTTTTCCACAGCAGTTTGAAATGGGAGAC
Source organism: Leptatherina wallacei (assembly GCA_028567055.1). NCBI lineage: Eukaryota > Metazoa > Chordata > Actinopteri > Atheriniformes > Atherinidae > Leptatherina > Leptatherina wallacei. Next base: position 21,431,042 of record JAOXYM010000014.1, read on the forward strand.
TTGTTCTATGATGACTGATGGTGTCCATGGTTGAACTATCCTGGATCTCCTTATTGGGTATTTTATTCACATCAAATTAAAATGCAGAATTACACTTATTTAAATCTAAAACTGCTTGGGGGTGAAAGGGATGGATAGGAGCTTCAAGTTGTAAATATTAGGTTTTGGCCATTTAAATATTAATGAGCAATGTAATGGTAAGTAAATAAAAACACATTTTGATACTTTATTCAGAAGTTTATTATCGTGGAAAGTCCGTCGTTTTCGCAACATTATATTGGATTTTATCCGATTCTGAACGCAAAAATCCAAAATGTTTGGAATTTAGTGATATTTGGTCATAGCCGTGTTGAGGCTACCGGTGACGTAACCCGGTGACAATCGGCATTTAGCTGAGCAGATGTAGCGCTTTAGCATCCATTACATTAACAAATTCACTTTTAAAATTGTGAAGGAAAAAGACAAACAAAAACCTTAAGTAGTTGCCAATAAGGCAAGCAGAATAATTGGAACATTATAAGCAAAACTACTGTACGTTTCTTTGTCGGGGTACTAAAACTTACTGCCCAGCAGCCTGTGTCTTGTCGGAAAGTATATGGGGTCAAGCTAACGCAAAACATTATTTGGCTAATCGGAGGTTTGAGTCAAGAGACCTGCAGCCTGCTATGCAGTAACGTAATGTTTGTCAACTAGGGGTTTAGTCAAATACATTATTTGCAACTGACACCTAAAGCTTGTACCATTAGTTTGGAAGCCAGTTGTAGAGGAAGGAATGTTTGGTGGCTAATGCGGGCGGAGTTAGCTTTAGCAACAAAAAAAGAGCATTGCCTTCGGAGAGTCAGCTGACAGCCTGCTGTAAGTTGCCAACAGACCAGTGATGGATCAACTGAAAGTAAAGGATCGCATATTGGAAAACATCTCCATGTCCGTCAAGAAGGTAAGATCTACCGGGTTGTGTAAAATACCGTAACAATGTCAAACACTTAGCTAGACATATTTCACATGGTTGAGTCATTGTAGCTAACATTAGGTCATCTTCTGTAAGCGAAAGAGGGCAACTTTCAAGTCCGGAGGACATAACCAGCTCGCAGTCATGGAAGGGCCTTGCCCTCGTTGATATAAAGATTAACATATCAACTATTCACTATAATGTGTCAGTGAACTTCGGTTTCACTGCTCAAGCTGTAAAGTGACCATTTTAGCCTGTGTTTTTGTTTTGTGCTCCTTTCGAACAACAATGGAACTAAACCTCAGCGTTGCACACTGCGGCATGTGTTGTAAACACACCTGCAATCATACCACAGACAAATGTACAGCATAAGAATTAGCCAATAGATAATTACTCCTAATTTAGATCATTTTGTTCTGTACGCAAGTATGTATTATTTTGAGTATGTGTCCAGTCAATAATATAGTGCAAGTACCCTTTTAACAACTTGACAGTCTGCATTACATCTTGTGTCTATTCTCCACACAACTTTTTGCATTCAGTTTTCAGCCCATGCGTAATAGGTTTTGTTTTACAAGACTTGAGCTGGCTGCAGTCCAACCCACCTGTCCCATAACTGGGGTTTGCATTAGAAAGCTCCTTGTGCGAGTTTAATGCAGTTCGCCAATCGCTTGTCTTATCATCTTTACACACAGGTTTCTTAACTGATCACTTTTTTTCAATTTTAATGACAGCTTTGGGACAATTAAAGTGTTTATGAACTATTATGCTTCAAACCTCAGAGTGTACATCTTTTAACTCAGGAAAAGACCACTTGGTCATGTGGAAATGATCACAGGATGTAAAAGTTGTCTCTCTCGGACACAATCGCAAAGATGCCCCAACCTACATCTGTTTTCTTCATGCTTCAGAATGACATTGCTATTTATGGTTTAAATGGCCTCTGAAGATCACTTTAGGCAACAAGAAACACTTTATCTTCATCTGGGTCTATTAGTAGAGCTGCTTACAATACCACTGTTTGTCTGTAGAAATGTAAAATTATTTTAGATACATTTAACCATTTCAGATTGTACTACAATAGTTAAGGCACCTTTTATCATCCACATAGCACACATTAGGAATTGTAGCCCTTTTAGCACACACTGTCCCAATTTGTGAGGAACAGAAATACTTGCACATGCAATGCCTGGTTTGAGTCTCTAACCCACAGACACGATAAGTGTTTTGTGTCTTTCCTGAGGATGTTTTGTCAGGTCTGTTCTGCAGCGATTTTTAGTTACTGCTTGTTTCATGGGCTTTGCCTTAACTTTTGTTTTGAATCAAGAAATGCATACCTTTTGGGATTTGGGGCAGGATCACTGACTTCATTGTCGATTAAAAACATTCCTAAACTTGGCCCTGAATGCTTTAGTTGTTTTAATTATATGCCCTCTTAGATCACTGTCCTGGTACTCTGTACTAGGGCATGTTGATCTAGTAAAAGTGAAATTAACATCCACAAAAAGCTTTAAGGCCCAAAGTCAGGATTTTAACTTTATCATCACTGACATCTAATTGAAATTTGAAATGCTGCTGTGTACCGCTAAAGCATTGGGATCACTACAAAGGACCCACGCTGCAGTGCATTGCAGAGACTGTCTGCATGATTACTGACAGACTTTCCCTTACTGTGAAAGTGAAGGAACTGCAAAACAAACAGCTGAAAAACTGTGTCTTTGCAGTTGCAGAGTTACTTTGCAGCTTGTGAGGATGAAACTCCAGCTATTCGAAATCACGACCGGGTCCTTCAGCGTCTCTGTGAACATCTTGACCATGCTCTACTATATGGGTAAGAGTTTTATTGAAATACACTAAAGCAGAAGGGCTTTGTAGATGTATGTTGTCACAAAGATTTTTAAGGTTTTCACTGCTTTGTCAGGAGGTTAGCTGCAGAGGAAGCGGAGTAGCAATTAAACAGTTCTTTCCAGATTGAGGATAATTGTACTTAACAGGACATTGCTGGTGTATGAATGTTTCGGCGGTGGTCGGAGAGGCCGTTGGCGCATATTGGCTGCCACGTTTCCATCAGTCTGCCCTGGGCAGCTCTGGCTACACATGTAGCTTGCCATCACCAAGTATGAATGAGTAGGGATGAATAATGCATCCAGTATAAGCGCTTTGCGTGCCGTTAGCAATGAAAAGCACAATATAAATCGAATCCGTTATTATTAATACTAACTATTAGTGTACATTTTGTTCTCATGTCATCCCCCAACCCTTTTGCTGGTTTAATGTTTAGGCTGCAGGACATCTCATCAGGCTATTGGGTCCTGGTCCTTCACTTCACCAGAAGAGAGGCTGTTCGACAGATAGATGAGCTTCAGCACATAGCAACCAACCTTGGTCGAAGTGAGACATTTTTCTTGCATGGTCAATCACTTACTTAATTTGTTGGTTTATATATGAGAAATAAACTCTGCTCTTTTCTCTTTAGGCCGTGCATGGTTATACCTGGCATTAAGTGAGAGTTCTTTAGAGAGCTATCTGCGTCTCTTCCAGGAAAACCAAGGGTTGTTGCAGAAGTATTATTTCAAGTAAGTCCATTATCATTATTATGCTTGGAAACCAAATGATACATTCTGTAATATACCTTTTGGATGTATTTAAGACTATTCACACATGTTTGTTATAAGTAACTGCTCAAAGTGAACTGATATCATCCATCTCATATTCCCGGTAGGAACGCACTGGTCTGCAGTCACGACCACCTCACACTCTTTCTCACACTAGTGTCTGGCCTAGAGTTCATTCGCTTTGATCTGGAGCTGGTCTGTATTTTTTTTTTTTTTTAACAACATCTATAGAAATTCAGCCCCCAAAGTGCTGGCAGCATCTCTGACTTATGTTGGGTCCTGTTGGCTCAGGATGTGCCCTATCTAGATGTGGCCCCATACATGCCCGAATACTACAAACCACAGAACCTGCTGGACTTTGAAGAAAGGCTACCCAGTTCAGACAGCCTGTCGCTGCACTCCTTCACTTCCCTCACCTCCACCAACTTGGAGTGGGATGACAGTGCCATTGCTCCCTCCAGTGAAGGTAAGATGCACTAATTGTTGTCTAATCATCCAATCTATAGAATCATATTTGTTCCAATCTTCCTTTTATCAGAATAGGATTTGAGACACAGACTTACTGGTTTTACAATCACCTGGGCCATAACTGGTGTTTAATTTTCATTCATTACTGGTCAGTAAGTGGTTTTTCCCATTAAAGTAGCTCCTTCAAATATTAAGTGTCAATTTTATGTTCTGCTGCGTTTTGTAATCTTGGCACTCGTAACATTTTACTTTCCTGCTAATTGAATATTCAAGGAATGACAGTCCTTAGTTTTGAGTTTATCAGAGCCTTTTGGAATCCAAATACAGATTTATATGCTTTGGCACGAACGTATACACTGATGTAACGCTGATGGCATGGTGAAGTAGTTGGATTGATCCTGGCAAAGCCTTATGACTCGCATATCAAAGTGCATTTTATCAAACGGATGCCTTGCCGTGAGACAGTTGATTGCAGAATGCTGTCATTGGTTGCAGCACTCAGTGTTTTCCACACCCCCCCCCCCCCCCCACACACACACACACACCCACACACACACACACACACAGAAAGTACTGAGCCAGTTCCTCTGTTTTAGTTCCTGTTTCTCTATTTTCCGTCATTGATTATGTTTTTTCATATTCCATATATCATGTTGTTTTAATGTTTCTGTGCCATTGACTCAATCTCCTCTCTCCTGTCTTTACTCCACCTCTCTCTAATGTTGAATGTTATCCCTCCTTTTTTTAGATTATGATTTTGGTGACATCTTCCCCGTGTTGCAGTCATTGCCAAGTGCAGACTGGGAAGGTGGGACATTGGTCAACCCTCCCCTTCCTGCCTTTCCATTCCATGTTGTCTCCTTCCCTCCCTCCTGTCTAGCATGACCATCCCAGTTTGTGCTTCATGCATGCTCGGTACTCTAGACTGCAAAATGGCTAACTGATATAAAATGCTGTATTTGAAGATATGAAAACAAGCTTGACCAAAGGGTGCCAGTGTTTGGAAATGAATTCAGTTGGAGGCTTTGGGTGTGGATCTACGTTTTGTAGTTTGTGACTTTGATTTTTAGTAAATACAACTGATTTGTTTCCCTTACATCAGCAATAATATAGATTAACTTATGGTGTGTATGAATGATTTCAAACTAGATTCAATTAACATATGATATGAATCCATTAGCTTGTTTAGTATTCAAGTTAAACATTATAGCAGATCCAGCCCTTCTCTAGAAATAGAAATGAAACATTGATATGTTTATTAATACTCAAATATTGAGTCTTGCTTTTAATTATGATTTTTATAAACTGAATAAGCAAAAAAGTACATGAAAAAATACAATATATCATCTTATACATGAACTTGACAGGTAAGTTTACTTCATCTGGGAATTCGCTGTTGGGTGGGTTGTCTGTCATATTTTGCATGTGTTACTCATCTGGGGAATGATCCTAATGCTCACTCTGCTTTATTATTTACCACAGCAGTTTAAATGCCTGAAGCAGCTGGTACTCACCTTGTCAAGTCTTGTCTCCATTGTATTGTATATCTGTCTGTGTAGCGGTGTTGTGCAGTCTTATCTTCCTGTGTGATATGTTGCACTGGCCAGGTCTAGCTCTGCTCTAGTGTACCAATCAGCAATTCTGTCTTTGTCCACAGTTATAGAATGCTGATTCATGTTTTGTTTAATTTCACTATTGTGTGAATAGTAATCTTTAGACATGTAATATTTACAGTCAATGTCTTTTTTTTCCATAGTTTACAAATGATGTCATGGTCTTAACTGTGATAATTGTCTTTAGTCAAAACATTCAAGTTCAATAATGTTATTTAATGAAGACATAACAGTCAGAAAAAAAATATATACATACTTGTCATGAATGAGACTACATGCCACAAAAGTTCGGCTTGACCTAGGCCTGTGTGTCTGCAAAGAGAGCTGCTGCTGCCTGTATACCTACTTGTTGTCTTATTAATTGTTTTTTGTGCCTCTTTGAAACTGCCAAAGAACTTCGAAGAATACTGCAGTCCCTAACATTAACTGTGCCATGCTAATGAAGGAATACACAGTATTTTTGAGAGCTTTTTTGGCTGGTCCAAACTGTAATGTTGATTAGAAATGCACAAAAGTAAATATATTGATTGAAACTACTCCTGAATTGCTTGTAAAACTGCAGATAATTCTGTCAACCTACCAACAACAGAGTGCAGAAAAAATTCTGTGTACTTCTTACACTTTGTAGAAATAGATAAAACCACTGCTTTGTGTTAATTGAGTTTTTTTTCCATTGCTTTTAATGGTAGAGGGTGATTTGACTGATCAGGCCAGCTGCCCACGATCCAGTGGATCTGATCCTCAGACGGTCATCAGTGACACAGTAGTGCTTTCCGGCACATTGACGGGGAAGGTAGCAGCTCACCTTTCTGCACACAGCCCCACATCCAGACACAACCCCTTCAACGAGGACTCGGACACAAATACCTCAGCAGATGTTACACCAGTTCATGTCGCCAGCCGGCACAATTCCACCACCACTGGAGATGAGACAGAGATGTACAGCAATGACCTTGAGGTTATCAGGTGCAGTATCTTCAGCTTGTGGCATGATGATCACATTCTGTTTGCTTAGAAGCACATCTAACCTCTGTGTCATTCCAGGATGGCTAAACGAAGGAAACCAGCCAAGAAACGGCGAGGGAAGGGATCCACTGATTCCAGCAGCAGCATCCATAACTCTGTCTCCTCAGAGCACATGGAGGTGGACTACAGCACCCTCACCTCAGAGGATGGAAATTCAATAGGCTACACTCTTGTGCAACTGGACAGTGAACGCGAGCTAAGAAGCAAGGTCGAATCAGAGGTTGTGGAGGAAGGGGTAGAAGGCCTCCTGCGACTCCCAGAAATGACAGACACTTCCATGGACAGTGTTGGCCAACCCCTCCGTGATGTCATGGATCGGCTTAATGGGACTTGGGAGCACCCAGAGGAGGATGAAAAGAAAAACACCGAAGGCTATGATCAGACTTCAGAGCCTCCCACGCAGCAGCCCTTTCGAGAGGATTCAGGGGGCAAGCCACCTGATCCAGCTCCAGGAGATGGGTCTGCCTCCACTCTGGCCAACGGCTCCAACCTCGTGCAGACCTCTTCTGTGTCTGCAGACTCGTGCTGCTTTACCACCGTCAGTCCAGACTTTGCTGACACGAGTGGTAGCCACAATGACTCTACAGAGCATAGCCAGTCACAGACTCTTTCAAGTGGCCTTGGAGATGAGGGAGAGGCAAAAGCGTCAAAAGAACAACAACCAAACATGAAGGAAGAGAACATGCAAGATGGAGAAACACACGAAATTACATTTACTGATGAGGCAGCAAAACAAGACGTGGAGACGCTTAGTCCCTCTGAAAATTCTCATCCGGCAGAATTTAAGTAAGGAGCTCAAACAAAACGAGTTGTTCTTGTAATGTAGTTCACTGTGGATCTAATTTGCATCACCATTCATCTCTCAGGGTGGACAACAATCACTTGCTTCTTCTGATGATTCACGTGTTCAGAGAGAACGAGGAGCAGCTCTTTAAGGTGAAGTCTGCGATTTTCAATTCAAGTTTGAAAATGTGTGTTTTGCTCAAGTATGTTTTTAGTTTATGGTCCAAGTATAGCGTCAAAAAATGAGATAAGATTTAAAGGAATACAGTAGGACAGTTGTCTCTGACAAGGAGGAACAACAGTTTTGCTCTTGTCAAACTTGTTTCCACATCGGAGAAGCGGCTGAGAGACAGTTGCCCAGTGGAAGTGTTGCAAAGCTCATTTTGTCACTTGCCTTTTATTCTTTAAAAAGCTTTTTCTCACATTGTATAATTGTAACTATTCACAAGTTTTCACTTCCAACTGCAAAACAGAATACCTCATTTTCTCACATGACAAAATGTGCTTTTAAATCATTCTTTGACATGATTACATAGAATGAATAACAAGTAGCCACTCCTGGATTATAGCTCCATAAAGTAGATCTTTTTAGAGTCTGCTTTCTGTCACATCTGAATAGTATGTTACTATCTATCTAGTTGTCCAAACCCACTACAAGTACAGATTTCATTGGATGCAGAAATTATGGAGGTTTCCCAGACTTCACTCAATTTATCTTTGTGTTTTCAGATGGTGAGGATGAGCACAGGACACATGGAGGGGGACCTGCAGCCCCTTTATCTGCTGCTGACTGACTGTTACATCTATTTACTAAGAAAGGGTAAGTGGCTGAAAACCAGTGTCATTTGTATGGAAGTAAGGAGTGCATCAGTAC